>CM076584.1:272818838-273096099 GCA_034641835.2 Pinus albicaulis | reverse complement strand
TAGTGAGCACCAATATTCCCAAATCCACCAGCTATGTTGTGTAACCAACTCAAAAAGAGAAGAAAAGAGATATAAACGCCTTAGAAATGAGCCACTTCGAGGGGGCAACCTCCAATACATTACATAAATGAACAATTCTTGGATGATACAATTCACAAAGCCTCCTTTCTATATATAGGAGTCCATGGGGCCACAATGTAATCCTAGCCGACCTAACAATAATAATTTAAGGGCACAATAATAACAAAATGGGGGTTACAAGGTACAATAATAACAATAAGGGGGTTACACTAACAACAATAAGGGACTATACTAGTAATATAGGGACCTAACATGCCCCTCTCCTTCAAAAAAGTGTTGTCCTCAATGCTTGAGTAGCTCTGGGTGCTTTCGTATAAAATTCTCATCCTCCCATGTAGAATCTTCAGTGGGTAAGTTCTTCCACTTGATGAGATACTCTGAAATTGATCGATTCCGTAGTTGCCGAGTTCTTTTTTCCATGACTGCTTCAGGTTCCAATATGATTTTCCCTTCCCCATCAAGTTCTGGCAATACTGTTTGAACTGGAAGATTTTCACCTATAACCTTCTTTAAGCATGAAACATGGAAAACTCGATGTACTCGCGAAGAAGCAGGAAGCTCCAATTTGTATGCCATAGTACCAATCTTTTGCAACACCTTGTAAGGACCATAGTACTTTGGCGATAATTTATTATCCTTATGTGCTTGCTTGAGGGACATTTGTTTGTATGGTTGTAGCCGTAAAAATACCCAATCTCCTACATCAAAACTTCTCTCGCTACGATGTTGATCTGCCTGTTGTTTCATTCGATTTTGTGCCAAATTCAGGTTATCCTTTAAGAGTTGGAGAACTTCTTGCCGATGCTCGATGTGATCTTCCACTGCTTGAACCTTCGAATTTTCCCTTAAAGATGATGTGATGGATGGTGGATGATATCCATAAAGTGCCATAAATGGGGTCATTTTTGCTGCAGTATGGAAGGAAGTGTTATACCACCATTCAAAGAGAGGTAACCACTTGACCCATTGTGTTTGTTTATCAGATACAAAACAACGAAGATATCCTTCCAAACATTTATTTACTATCTCAGCTTGACCATCAGATTGAGGATGATAAGATGAGCTATGAGCTAATTGAGTACCCAAACAAGAAAATAACTTCGTCCAAAAATTTCCAGTAAAAATGGGATCTCTGTCGCTCACAATAACCCTTGGGCTTCCATGTAGCTTTTGAATTCTGTCCATAAATGTAGTAGCAACTGTACTTGCTTAAAATGGATGAGATAATGCACAAAAGTGTGCATACTTGGTAAGTCTATCAACTACCACCATGATGACACTCTTTCCTTCGGACTTAGGTAAACCCGTGATAAAATCCATTGAAATCTCCTCCCAACGTTGACTTGGAATGGATAAAGGTTGTAGAAGTCCTGGGGTCTTAATTGTTTCCACTTTATTCTGCTGGCAAACCAAACATTCCGCCACCATTCAAAGAGAGGTAACCACTTGACCCATTGTGTTTGTTTATCAGATACAAAACAACGAAGATATCCTTCCAAACATTTATTTACTATCTCAGTTTGACCATCAGATTGAGGATGATAAGATGAGCTATGAGCTAATCGAGTACCCAAACAAGAAAATAACTCCGTCCAAAAATTTCCAGTAAAAATGGGATCTCTGTCGCTCACAATAACCCTTGGGTTTCCATGTAGCTTTTGAATTGTGTCCATAAATGTAGTAGCAACTGTACTTGCTTTACATGGATGAGATAATGCACAAAAGTGTGCATACTTGGTAAGTCTATCAACTACCACCATGATGACACTCTTTCCTTTGGACTTAGGTAAACCCGTGATAAAATCCATTGAAATCTCCTCCCAACGTTGACTTGGAATGGATAAAGGTTGTAGAAGTCCTGGGGTCTTAATTGTTTCCACTTTATTCTGCCGGCAAACCAAACATTCCGCCACAAACTTTCGAATATCAGATTTAAGGCCATCCCAAAAAAATTCTTTCTTCACCCTGTGGTAAGTTTTTAAAAATCCTGAGTGTCCTCCTAAAGGAGAAGTGTGCAATTCCAAAAGAATCTTTTGTTTTAGTTGGGAATTCTTACAAAGATATAAGCGATCTTTGTACCATAAGGAATCATTTTTCCAACTAAATGTATCAGATGTACTAGGATCTGCTGCAAATTTTGAATGAGTGTCCATACTTCTTTGTCCTTCTTCCATTCATCTCTTTCTTCGCTTATCCAATCTGGTTGGATAATAGAAATGGCACAAAGCAATACTTCCACCTCTTCATTCTTTCTTGAGAGTGCATCTGCAACAACATTAAGCTTTCCTTTTTTGTAGATTATTTCAAAGTCATAACCCAACATCTTTGTGACCCATTTTTGCTGCTCTTCTGATGATAGTCTTTGTTCCAAAAGTGTTTAAGACTATCATGATTAGTTTTTACCTTGAAGTGTCTTCCCATTAGGTAAGTTCGCCACTTCTTTAGTGCATGTAGTATTGCTAACATTTCCTTCTCATAAATAGGTTTCTGTAAATACTTTCCTTTGATTGGACGACTTTCAAAAGCAATGGGTCTTCCTTCCTGCATTAAAACTGCACCAATTCCATTTCCTGAGGCATCACATTCCACAATAAAGGTTTTTGTGAAGTCTCGCGTAGCTAAGACCGGTGCTAGGCACATTGCCTCTTTAAGACGTTCAAAGGCCTTAGTTGCTTCAGGAGTCCATGAAAATGCATCTTTCTTCAATAATGTTGTTAGAGGTGCTGCTATTCTCCCATAATTATTAACAAACTTGCGATAATACCCCGTTAACCCGAGAAATCCTCGCAACTGCTTTATGGTTGTGGGGACTTTCCATTCCTTAATGGCTTTAATTTTGTTAGGGTCTACTTTAACACCCTCGTGAGATACAATATGACCCAGATATTCCACCTCTTGTACTCCAAAGAAACATTTGGATTTTTTTGCATATAATTGTTTCTCCCGCAATAGTTTGAGCACCCTGTCAACATGTTCAACATGATCCTTCCAAGACCTGCTGTAGATTAGTATATCATCAAAAAATACTAGCACAAATTTTCTAAGGAAGGGTTGGAAAATGGAATTCATCAACCCTTGAAATGTAGAAGGTGCATTGGTAAGACCAAAAGGCATGACCAAAAATTCATAATGACCCTCATGAGTTCGAAATGTTGTTTTTGGAATATCTTCAGTCTTCATTCTAATTTGATGATATCCCGAACGAAGATCCAACTTGGTAAAATAAATTGCTCCATGTAATTCATCCAATAATTCATCAATCACAGGAATGGGAAATTTGTCTTTAATGGTGAGTTTATTGAGCTCCCTATAATCTGGACACATTCGCCATGATCCATCCTTCTTGTGTACCAATACTACAGGAGCAGAGAAAGAACTTTGACTAGGTTGAATTATACCCGCCTCTAACATTTCTGCAATCATACGTTCAATTTCGCTTTTTTGGAAGTAAGGATATCTATAAGGCCTGATGTTTGGAGGAACACTTCCTGGAATCAAATGAATAGCATGATCATGATCACGAATAGGTGGGAGTCCTTTGGGAGTTTCAAACACCTTGGAATGATCGTCCAAGACTTGTTGGAGATCTGCAGAAATAGATGATTTTGATGTTGGAACTTCTAGTGAGCATAATTGTGCAATTACGCCTCGTTGTTCTTTCTTTAGAAGCTTTGTCATGACATTAGAGCTTATTATCCTTCCCGGCTTCCCCGCAATACCCCGTAATTCGACTTCCTTTCCTTCTGAAAAAAATTTCAAGAAAAGTTCTTGAAAATTAAAAGCTACCGTCCCCAAAGATTGTAACCATTGTACTCCTAGTACAACATCAGCACCTCCTATAGGAATGGCAAGCATTGGACTAGTCAATACATATTCCCCCATGGTTAGCTTGATATTATGGCATTTTCCAGAGCAATTTATAGTTCCTCCATTTGCAACCATCACTTGACATTCTGGTGCTGGGTATAGGAAACAATTTAATTCCTTGGCTACCTTATAATGAATAAATTTATGGGTGCTACCTGAATCAATCAACACTATTACCCTTTTCTTCTTTATATGTCCTTCTATCTTGAGAGTTTGAGGAGTGGTAATTCCTGCCAGTGCATTACACGATATGGTCGGATTCATTTCTTCCTCTTCTAGAGGTGGTTCCTGGTGTATATCGTCTTCTTGTTCATTTTCTTCTTCTTCACAATCTATGTAAAATAATTTCTTCTCAGCACACTTATGACCTTTAGTGTATTTTCTATCACAACTGTAGCAAAGCCCTTTTGCTCTTTTTTCTTCCAATTGTTGTGGTGTCAACCTTGTAGGTTGTGGAAATCTAGGCTTAGCAACACTTCCTTCTTTATAGAATTGAGTGGTAGGCTTCCTTGTCGCCATAATTTTACATTCAACTTTTCTTGCCAACCTGAATGCCTTCTCCAATGAATCAGGTTCCAAAACGCGAACTTCATGTCGGATGTTATCCTTTAAAGTGCCTAGGAAGAGATCAATCCTGTGTTCCTCTGTAAGATCAGTTACCCTTATATTCAATTTTTGGAAGTCCTCAATGTGCCGCCCCACTAAACCCTTTTGTTTGAGATTTATCAATTGGGTAAAGAAGGTGTTGCTCTTTGTATCCTCATAATGTGCTATCATTTCCTCCGTAAAAATTGAGCAAGTGACAATTTTTTTACGGGAACAAAGCCATCGATACCATACAAATGTATTTTGTTCTAAATGTAAAGTTGCAATGCGTACCTTTTGTGTGTTTTGCACGTTATGGAGATCAAAATATTGCTCCATCCGTAGTATCCATGTTACAGGATCCTTTCCATAAAACTTCCTCATATCCATCTTTGGAATATGGTGGTTCTTCCCGCCAACATTAGAGTTTATGAAATCACAATTAACATTTATTTTGTTCTCATCATGAGGTTCTTCTACTATCTTTTCACCATTAGGAAACCTTTCTTGTATAAACTTTGTCAAACCTTCCATGTCTGCTTTTAGAAAATTCTTCATGTTTTCCATTTTCTCATCGATCTTAGCTTCCATGTCATCAATCTTAGCTTCCATGCCCACTTCCATGCCATCCATCTTAGCTTCCACGCCTTTCTTCAAACCATCCATCTTAGTTTCCATGCCTTTCTTCAAAACTTCCATTTCATTTTTTGTTGTTCTTTGCGAGAGCGAAATTTGCTCTTGTAATTTTGATATGTCATGTTGCCATTCTTCATCTTCATGAGTCATAGTAGAGCCTTCTAAAGGCTTAATGGGTGTTGAATTCTTTTTAGGGGCCATTTTAGAATACAATACTGATATATATTCTACACTATTCCCTTGGAATCAATTCAACTTGATTCTTCAAACAAGACTTATGCAATTCGGAAAAAAAAATACACACCTTTTACTAGCTTTTAGGAGATCGATATTGAAATTGAATTATCTCTATAATTGAAAATCTTCGATATCTGAAATTTAGCCCTGTAGTAGCCCTCTGAAGCTTCTTTCAAATGTCATAGGTCTGACCTGATTTTGATTCTCCAAGACAAAGTTGTGTCCAATCTCCCACAATGACCTAATTCTGTACTGGTTCAGTAGAGAAAACTTGTACGACTTGCCACGTGTCACTGTTTTGTCCTTTGTTTCTGAAATTGATAGCAAAGAAACTACAGGCCGTGTACTTGTGACTAATTTTGACAGCACTCCAATCCAATTTTCAGAGAGAGAGTTATTGAACTTTTCCCACGATCACCTCTTTGAGATGAAATTCAGGAGCCTGAAAAAGCACTACATTCCACAGATCATATCTCCAAAAATATTGCGAACCAAGCTCTAAATTTTTTTGATGAATTTCCTCAGGATTTCAGCTTCGCACCATATGAATTTCAGATTCGGAACCTTCGTAGAAAAACATTTATAGCACAAATGCCACGATGACCTGTTTAGGAGCCTGAAAAAATACCTGACTTCCACAGATCATATCTCTGAAATTATTGCGAACCAAAATCTGAAATTTATAAAAGCTTCCTCAGGATTTTTTCTTCGCACCCTAAAAATTTCAGCTTCTGAAACTTCGTAGAAAAAACGTTATAGCGAAAATGCCATGATGACCTGTTTGGAGCAGCGAAACCCTAGAATCCAAAGCTCCGATACCAAATATTGTGTAACTAGCTTCAAAAATAGAAGAAAATAGATATAAACGCCTTAGAAATAAGCCACTTCGAGGGGGCAACCTCCAATACATTACATAAATGAACAATTCTTGGATGATACAATTCACAAAACCTCCTTTCTATATATAGGAGTCCATGGGGCTATAATGTAATCCTAGTGGGCCACAATGTAATCCTAGCCGACCTAACAATAATAATTTAAGGGCACAATAATAACAAAATGGGGGTTACAAGGGTACAATAATAACAATAAGGGGTTTACACTAACAATAATAAGGGGCTATACTAGTGATATAGGGACCTAACATACAACAGTGGTATTGCACATCCATAGACCACATATTGACTCTACCAAGCAACATTGTTTCTAGTTTCTTTCCACTATTCATGCATGTTCCAGCATGTTGTCAATCACATTGCTTCCATTTCGCTGATGTATCCCTCAACATTATCTGTCCATAACATAAACATAGGCATAGTAGAAGCATATAATATCAATTCATATCCACATGATATTTACCTTTTAGATTTGTTAGGGTTACTCTTCCCACTTGATTCCTCATAAACCAAGAACCTCTTCATGGCATTCACCTGCATAAGCAATCATTCCTCCACAAGAATGATTCATGATGACCCTATCATACAAAAACATACATAGATACATATATACATATAAACATTAGCTTAAAACAATCATGATTCCTGATGAACTTGTTAGACAACGACTTACGTAGATACATATATACATATATAAACATTATCATAATCATAATCATAACATAATTACCAGATTGCATAAGCTTTAAGGTTAAGAGAACTCTCTTTATTTGTGCATAACATGAACACCATGGAGAATAACAATTCCCAACATAGCCAAGACATCTGACACCTCAAATCCATTTACTTTACCTTTCCAGGTTACCTTCCTCATGAGTGTCCTGCCAGCATCCATTTACCTCAATAGACCCAACCAACTCAACCAGTTGTCATACTGTTGCCTTCAACTGCCCTTATACATGCACCAGGCTTCATCTAGGTCTTACATCACTTGTTAGGTTTCATCCAGCTCTTTCTGAACTCCATTAAATTTCCTCTTTCCCGACCAATTCCTAAGACCCTCAAAACATAAAAGGCAAGAACAAAAAAAAACAAGAAGAAAACGATGAAAATCAATAGTAATATGAAACCACAAACAAATTGGCATGGAAATGCACCATAGATAAAAAAAATTGGAAATCAAACACAAACAAATCAAAAAGCACCGAAAGCACAAAAATAGCAACATACACCATGACTCAATCCCCTTGGGTTCCCAGAGCTTCCAAGGGAAAATTCAACTTGAGCCGTCTTCAAGATTTTATGGCAGCCTCTTCTGCCATGCAATCCCTTGCATCATATTTCCATAGACACATAACTATCAATTCATAAATAAACATAATATATCGGTTACCTTACCTTTTTGTACCAAGCATGTTTCCTTGTAATTGAGCATGTACATATATAATCTCTCAAAGGATTCCAATTCCCTCGATGGATCCGGCTATACTGAAAGCGAGTGGTTATAACTGTCAAATACATGTTCATGAATATAGCACATATCCACATAATGTCAAACAAAAATCATGGTTAAGAAGACTTCTTGTAAGAAAAGCACTCATTTGTTTGGAATTATGGTTTTCAAACATAGCCAAAGGAATTCTCACCCAATTCCTTTCTTTTAAATTTTTACCTTACTGCAATTGATTCTTATTATGTACTATCACATCACCCAACTATTAGTTATATAAACAAATTAATTGTTACCTTGTTACGTTATTACCAAACATGTTTCCCTGCAACTGCCACATATGCTAGTCACACATTCCAAAGATCAAGAAATTATATCTATTAATTTGAAATCAACCTTTACCAAGACTAACATCTATGTCATAATCAACAATCAACTCACATTAATTGGTCATAATAATAAAACTATCACCCTCTTACACTCAAGTATATAATAGTTGTCTCAGCACATAATGTGTTAGTACATTCATCCTAAAACAAGATCATTTCTTCATGCAATCTTATAGACATATATTCATGTCATGCAATTAATAATCAAACATTGAACAACCTATAAACATACCATGCTAGATAAACCAAATAGATGACATAATCAACTCATACCTCAATGTATCTCAGGGGAGGTTATCACATTTGCACAAGCCAATCTAGATTAGTATGACACAATATCACAAATATATCAAATCTCCCTTGAATAACATAATCATCTGCATAGGCCAATCAAGATTAGCATGATACATATAACATCTAATCTTAACTGCAATGACCATAACCATCATGCATATGACCACAATGCATATAACAAGAAGTTATTACCAGGCATGGCTAACCGATGCGCATACATATGACCACATTGAAAAACTATCATCTATCATACATGTACTAACCATAATAACAATAGAATGATAGACATTTTTGTAACCATAATTCATATAACAATCATTAACCAACATACATGCATGCAAAACATATAAACTTGTATGACGACTTGCTCTTACCCCGAAGTATAGTGTTGCAACGTTGTTCTAATAATATGTTTCTCCTGCTCTATCTCAGGAAACACATTGGCATCAAACATAGCAACAACATCATGATGACATAAACTTCATACAATGACTATAACAATGCATGCATAACAATCACATAGACAATTAACATGCATGCATGAAAAACACATCCCAACATCAACATCATCAACTTCTACATGACAACACCACTGTAACAATGAACATCACCATGCATACATAACAAGAACATATACAACCTACATGCATGCATGACAATGACATTCCGCACATCCAGTCCAAGTGTTGAACCATGCTCTGATATCACTCTGTAACGCCCTCTACCCACATTTACCCAATCTCACCAATCCGTCGGGGTAAAAATATGTAAATAGTTACTATGATATGATTCAACCTCCTATATCACCTTAGGGAAGTGGAATTGACAAAGAAAAACCTTATTGTCCTTCCTCAGGTGCTACAAGACCCCCAAGGGCTAAACCACCTTTCCAGGTGATCCGGATTTATGCAGGAACGCAACAGAATACACATATAGCCATAGATACAGAGATGCAATGGAAATAATGCTTCATTTTATTATAATCAAATAAACTAGCTAGGGCGTTGTTAGCGTATTCCTGAGAAGAGATGTGGCAGCTACAGGCCTCTGAACTGTGTTACAAAACTGAAATTTGTTTACAGACAAAATGTAAATAAACAACTAGGACGTTGGTAGGCGTATCTCTGAGAAGAGATGTGGCAGCTACAGGCCTCTGAACTGTGTTACAATGAGACATAATGGAAATGAGCAAGCGAGGGCACTGGTAGCGTATCTCTGAGAAGAGATGTGATAGCTATAGGCCTCCCCATTGTGTTACAAAACTAAAATGATGGGAACAAGCGAGCTAGGGCATTGGTAGCACTTATCTCTGAGAAGAGATGTGTCGGCTACCAGCCCCTGAACTGTGTTACAATGAGGCTTGAAGGCCTATTTATTGTTGAGAAATAATGTAAAACCCGAAACGTCCAAAAACCTAACCCTAGGAGATGAAGCGCCAAAATTGTGGGTCCCGTTTGGGTAAATTGGTGTTTCAACTTCCCGGGAACGTAACTTTAGCATCCGATCTCCATTTGACGTGCTCAATAGCTCATTAGAAATATATATCCTAGGACTACAACTTTTGAGTGAGCAACATTGGTCTAAGACTGGTCTAAGACCCATGCTGCTCCTGGTTTTCCCAAAAAAATGTCATTTACAGCCTCAAAACGGCTCCAGAAGTTCAGGACTCGAAAAACTGCTATAAATAGTAAGTTGTGCTGAAAATTACAAACTGAAATAACTGATAGTGGGGGTTCAAATGGACTTGGTGGGTGGCCACCAATATCACCTAGATCATTAAGTCCCCAAAATGGCTCCGGGAGTGCAGGACCTGAAAACCTGCTAAAAATAGTAAGCTGTGCTTAAGCTTGAAAACCGAAAGAATTGATGCTGTGGGTATAAATGGAATAGGTGGGTGGCCACCGATATCCACCTCGATAATTCCTCCCTCCTTAGGAAGCAATGGTCTCCATTGCGCTAATTTCCTCCATGGGGGTGGGGGGAGGGAGGGGAATTCTGCTGAACTTGGTGTTGGATTTATCCACGATGTCATGGACCTATTGGTGGATGTGTCATCGGTGGACAGTCATTGAAGGATCTGGGAAAAGTTATCCATCATCGCGTTCCTATGTTTCTCGAGGGCCTCCTCGAGCAAGATTTTGATAGGATCTCTTGCTCTCTCATATTTCTTTCCTTCCACCATGGGGGGTCGTCAGGGATGCGATTTTGAACTCCTTATACCTTGGTCGTGTTGGGGACATGAAAAGAAAAATAGAGAAAGAGCAGTCCGCTCTGATACCACTGATCTGGATTTATGCAGGAACACAACAAAATACACATATAGCCATAGATACAGAGATACAATGGAAATAATGCTTCATTTTATTATAATCAAATAAAATAGCTAGGGTGCTGGTAGCGTATCTCTGAGAAGAGATGTGGCAGCTACAGACCTCTGAACTGTGTTACAGAACTTAAATTTGTTTACAGACAAAATGTAAATAAACAGCTAGGGCGATGGTAGGTGTATCTCTGAGAATAGATGTGGCGGCTATAGTCCTCTGAACTGTGTTACAATGAGACATAATGGAAATGAGCGAGCGAGGGCACTGGTAGCGTATCTTTGAGAAGAGATGTGATGGCTATAGGCCTCCCCACTGTGTTACAAAACTGAAATGATGGGAAAAAGCGAGCTAGGGCACTAGTAGTGCTTATCTCTGAGAAGAGATGTGTTAGCTACCAACCCCTGAACTATGTTACAATGAGGCTCGAAGGCCTATTTGTTGTTGAGAAACAATGTAAAGCCTGAAACATCCAAAAACCTAACCCTAAGAGATGAAGCGCCAAAACTGTGGGTCCCGTTTGGGTAAATTGGTGTTTCAACTTCTCGGGAATGTAAATTTAGCATCCGATCTCCATTTGACATGCTCAATATATTGTTAGAAATATCTATCCGAGGACTACAACTTTTGAGTGATAAACATTGATTGATGACCCATGTTGCTCCCATTTTTCCCAAAAAATGTCATTTAGGGCCTCAAAACAACTCCAGAAGTTCAGGACTCGAAAAAATGCTATAAATAGTAAGTTGTGCTGAAACTTACAAACTGAAATAACTGATAGTGGGGGTTCAAATGGACTCAGTGGGTGGTCACCAATATCACCTGGATCATTAAGTCCCCAAAACGGCTCCGGGAGTGCAGAACTCGAAAACCTGCTAAAAATAGTAAGTTGTGCTTAAGCTGAAAAACTGAAAGAATTGATGTTGCGGGTCCAAAGGGAATAGGTGGGTGGCCACCGATATCCACCTGGATCATTCCTCCCTCCTTAGGAAGCAATGGTCTCCATTGCATTAAGTTCCTCCATGGGGGTGGTGGGGGGGTGGGAATTCTGCTAAACTTGGTGTTCGATTTATCCAGGATGTCGTGGAACTGTTGGTGGACATGCTGGATGTAGATGTGTCGCCGGTGGGCAGCTATTGAAGGATCTAGGAAAAGTTATCTATCATCGCGTTCCTATTTTTCTCGAGGGCCACCTCGAGCAAGATTTTGATAGGATCTCCTGCTTCCTCGTCTTTCTTTCCTTCCACCATGGGGGCTCATCAGGGTTGCGAGTTTGAACTCCTTATACCTTGGCCATGTTGGGGACATGAAAATAAAAATAGAGAAAGAGCAGACCGCTCTGATACCACTAATCCAGATTTATGCAAGAATGCAACAAAATACACATATAGCCATAGATACATAGATGCAGCGGAAATAATGCTTCATTTTATTATAATAAAATAAAATAGCTAGGGTACTGGTAGCATATCCCTTAGAAGTGATGTGGCAGCTATAGGCCTCTGAACTGTGTTACAGAACTTAAATTTGTTTACAGACAAAATGTAAATAAACAGTTAGCACGATG
Source organism: Pinus albicaulis (assembly GCA_034641835.2). Taxonomy (NCBI): domain Eukaryota; kingdom Viridiplantae; phylum Streptophyta; class Pinopsida; order Pinales; family Pinaceae; genus Pinus; species Pinus albicaulis. The sequence goes on along the minus strand of CM076584.1, from coordinate 273,083,776 downwards.
GTAGGCGTATCTATGAGAAGAGATGTGGCAGCTACAGTCCTCTGAACTGTGTTACAATGAGACATAATGGAAATGAGAGATCGAGGGAACTGGTAGCGTATCTTTGAGAAGAGATGTGACGACTATAGGCCTCCCTACTGTGTTACAAAACTGAAATGATGGGAACAAGCGAGCTAGGGCACTGGTAGTGCTTACCTCTGAGAAGAGATGTGTCGGCTACCAGCCCCTGAACTGTGTTACAATGAGGCTCAAAGGCCTATTTATTATTTAGAAACAATGTAAAGCCTGAAACGTCCAAAAACCTAACCCTAAGAGATGAAGCACCAAAACTGTGGGTCCCGTTTGGGTAAATTGGTGTTTCAACTTCCCGAGAACGGAACTTTAGCATCCGATCTCCATTTTACATGCTCAATATCTTGTTAGAAATATCTATCCAAGGACTACAAATTTTGAGTGAGAAACATTGGTCGACGACCCATGTTGCTCCCGGTTTTCCCAAAAAATGTCATTTAGGGCCTCAAAACAGCTCCGAAAGTTTAGGACCCGAAAAACTGTTATAAATAGTAAGTTGTGCTGAAAATTACAAACTGAAATAAATGATGGTTAGGGTTCAAATGGACTCAGTGGGTAGCCACCAATATCCACCTAGATCATTAAGTCCCCAAAACAGCGCCGAGAATGTAGGACCCAAAAACCTGCTAAAAATAATAAGTTGTGCTGAAGCTGAAAAACTGAAAGAATTGATGTTGTGTGTCTAAATGGAATAGGTGGGTGGCCACCGATATCCACTTGGATCACCAGGTGTCCAAACCCGTAGTTAACTTGACTTTTCACTGATCTGAAATCCCAGTCGCATGCAAAACTCTGCATCCATGTGACTATAGGCCTCCAGTCGCATGCATAACGATTGCAAGGGTGCGATTGCAGTATTTTTTAGCAAGTTCTATGCATGAGACCGAAAAATATGTCCCACATTTTCAGGGCTAGACTCTAGGTTACTTCCAAGAACTTGATGAAACTTCCCAAAACAATAAATGACATAAAGACAAAGCTTCTAACAAAAAAAATTGATCAAGGACTTGGCCTAACCAAGCCTAACCATGACATACATTTCATCGAACACATTGTGAACATGCAATCTACAAGCTCTAAATGAATATTTGAACATAAGGGTCTAATACTTATCTGAAAATCACCAAGAAGGTCGAATGCCTTCTCATAATATCTGCAATAACAACTATTAGGTCATGCATTCAATAGTCATTAATTTACCAATCAAAACATGTTAAGAGCCATAACTAAAATCTTTCATGAAACAATGCTTATAACCAACATATAACTAGAATAATATCAGTGATAGAACAACCATTAAAGTCACATACTAACAAGCACATTTACTCATTAAATATAAGAATAAATGAGTTTTTATTAACATATTCAAATCCAACCAAGTCAGGGACTTCCACGTACCACCCGATCATATATTGGGTTGAACCAAATCTTTCTTTCAGTTAATCACCCCCATGCCATATTCCAAACATGAATTTGAGACTCACCACATAACCAATCAAGGCTTCCTTGGGCTTTACCGTGTATCCCACCAAGGGATTCCTAGGCCCAAACAACGAAAACATACACTATAAGATTTCACGCAATCTTGCCATATACCAGTCAAGGGATCACTAGGCACTAAAAAAGCATGAATGCCTCCAGATCTATCCACCTAAACCGTGAGGAATATATCTATGGAAAACAAACTCTTCTTTGGATTCAACGCAATGCCGAATTTTTTTCACCTCTGGAAAACAATCATCAAATGATGCAAGTGATCTTCATATGTTTAAGAGAAAATTGTTATATCATCAAGGTAAATAACCAAAAATACATCTTTCTCATTAGAAAAATCTATATCCATCGCTCATTGAAATGTTGCCCCTGCATTTTTCAGCCCAAAAGGCATCTTGATGTACATGAAAGTACCCCAAGGTGTCGTGAAAGTTGTCTTCTCACGATCATATGTATGCATTAAGATTTGATTATACCCTCAGTACCCATCAAGAAATGACATTCTAGAAGAGCCAACTACTCTCCGCAAGATGTGATCCATCATTGGGAAAGGATAGTTGTCTTTCAAGGACACTTTGTTCAGATTACGGAAATCAATTCATAAATGAATTTCACCTATCTTTTTCCTAACTGGGACAAGATTCAACATCCAATTAGAAAATCGAAGAGGAAAAATGATACCAACCTTATACAATTTGTTAACCTTTTGCTCAATAGATGGCAACAACTTCGGATTGATACTTTTGAGCTTTTGGTGAAAAGGTTTCTGATCGGACTTGATTGGAATAGTGTGTTGAATTATACTTTTGTCATAAACTTTCAAATCTGAATAATCCCATGCAAACACATAAAAAAACTCAGGCATAAGTGATGCATATTTACCTTTCATTTCCGGAGTTAAGGACTTTGATAACTTCACCATCGTTGGCTTCCTGGTTGTACCAACATTTATATCTTCAACTCCTACTTTAGTGGGGACCATTGTCGGCTTTTGTGCGACATCCTCTTGATCAAAGAGCTCTTCCAAGGGTCAAAGATCTCGTGGAATGGAATTTTCTTTTCACTGTAATACCTCCATTTCTGTCGCATGAATTTCCTGATTATCTCCATAAAATATATCATAAATTTGAGAAGTGGAAAATTCCTCCTCCATTTGCAAAAAATTATTGATTTTCTTGTCATCGTGAAACACTTGCTAATACTGATGGTTATCCTAGATAGAAGGGCAATGTTTGACATTGATTTCAAACTTCTTATTGGAATGCATCAGAATTTTAAACATGCTTACTATAGTGGTAAGAGAATCAGCTATGAAATTCTGATTTCTTGGAATCACGGATAAAGTATACTAAAAAAAGTCTTCAGAATATCTAACACAGGATTGTGATATGCTCACATCCTTGAATTTTTGGCCTAGTATTCCCCTTTCACCTGCTTGATTATTAATTTAGAGTCGCCATAAAATAAAATATTTTTAGCCCCTAGCTTCTTAAGAATATTAAGCCCAGTAATCAAAGATTCATATTCCGCTTCATTATTTGAAAAAACAAAAGAAAGTTTGTATGAACATAACCTAACATTGGGAGGAATATTGCGGGTCTGATTCATAAGACCATGAATCCAAATTCCAATTCCAGCTCCATCCTTACCTAAGGCACCATCAAAATCCATGGTCCATAGACCATTTTTTTCGTCTAGAAGCTCAAATTTGGGTGGTTGATATTTCTTATCTGTTTGGACATGATCCACTATCTCAACATGTTTTGTTTCTTTCACTAATTCTATTTTCCCTTTAGGTGATTTACTTGGCTGCAAATCATTCAATTTATGTTCCCCTTTTTCTACATTGGATCCTTCTTGAACACTACCTGAAACTTCCATAATTTATGCTTTTTCTTCTATCTGAATTTCTAATTAAACTAGACTATCATCATTAAAAAAAATAAAATATTCTAAGTCTGTATGTACAACATGTATTGGGTGATTATTCAGCTTCTCCTTGCTGTTAATCATATATTTCATCTTGGTTTCCCGGTACAATTTTCTGAGGTGACCGAACACTGGTATAGTAGCATAAGAGAAATCAAGCTACAAAGTGCCTTTTAGCTTTTCTCCCCACGATCGCGAGAGAAACATCCCTTACCTTGGAGGAATATCAGTTACAACCACATCCATCAAAACATTATTTGTTGGAATCTGATCAAGAGATACTACCAAATCTTTAATGAGACCGAGAAACCTAACCCTTCCCGATTCAAAGGAGTAAAGGTCATGATATGGGCAGGTAATATCCAATCCTAACTTGTCCATTATGGATTTGGGCATGAAATTATGAGAGGCCCAGGAGTCTAACATAGCATTGTGAAGGATGAAATAATGGACTCTAAGACTGAGGTAGAAAGGTGTGACTTCATTGTCTGGTAAGTTTCCATCTATGGTTGGGCCAAAAAACAACTCAGGGTGGTCATCACTACCATTCACCATATCATATGTTTGGTCGACTTTGAGAATTTTAGCAATATGAAACTTATAGTGATCATTCTTTACCAATTCATTCAAAGGAATGGAAAATTTCAATTTGGAAATCTCATTCTCTAGACTAAACAGATTGGGATATTTTTCTACCTCTTTGGATGTGATATCCTTCCTTTTGGGCTATTCTTTGCCAGGAATCTCCTTTCTCTGCCCTGCAGTTTGTGTTTCCTTATCTTTATTTTAATCGTTGGTGGATGCCTCATTGTTCTTTCACTGATCAGTGGTAACATGCTCCTTTTCTTTATGCTGATTTGTAGATGTTGGTTTTTTGGGTTGAGTATCTTTTTGTGAAGTTGGCCTCTTTTGATTTGAAGTGATAGGCACGTTTATTTTCCTTAAACTATATTTCCTTTGCATTGATCTAAGGTAATTTTGGAAACCTCTTTGATAATATTCCGTCTCTGTTGCTATCGTATTTTCATTTGAAAGAACAAATTGTTGATCACCAGATTAATCAACATCAGGTTCTTGAGTATATTCTTCATCTTCGATTAAGAAAATAGGTTGTTGATATTAATCAAAAAGATGATTTTATTCTATAATATCTTCTTCTTCAACCCGTGCATAATTTTTCTGGAGTGGAGTACGAATCTGCTGTCGTGCCTGTTGGTTCTAACCTCTTTGATCTCTTTGCTTGATTTTGAATTGAGTTTGACGTTGTTGTTGTTGTCCTCTGAAATTCTGATTCTTGATTTGATTTTCTATTTTTCTATCTAATATTGTCATCTTATCCAATATCTTATCCATGATTCTAATTAAAGTGTCCAACTTACCATCTGAAGAAGTAGATGGCTCCTCTTTGATTGTAACCCTTTTTTCTATTTTTACCTTTGATTTCTTAATCAGAAAATTTGCTTCAGCACTCACAGCATTAATTTTCATTTCTTCAAGAGTTGTTGGACTCCTCTCCCTCAGCTGATAGGCCATTTCGGGATCAAAGGAATCAGGATAATGTAGCAATGCCAAGCCAAGAAGAGGTTTGATGTCATTTGGAATGGAGTTGTACACCTTGTTAAATTTTATAGTGAAGTCTTCTATATATTCATTTGGATTCCTTTTCAAAGCATTATATTCCACTAGAATTTGAAAAGGATTATTGTTTTCTTCCCACTTGGATAATAAAAGATCAACCAAATATTGTGGATTAGCTATTGAATGTGTGGTTAGAGTACGAAACCACTTCTTAACATCTCTTGAAAAACTTTGGGCTATCACACGCATCTTGGCATAATAATTGTCGATCTCTTCAAGATCAATGAATTTTTTTACTTTGACTACATGCTGCTGAGATGTGACCTTCGTTGTAACATCAAACAGAGGGAGCCTTTGACCATATCCTTGACGAAAATCAATGAGTGTGGGTGGAAACACTAAAAGGGGTAAATCTCGACATGAATGTTGTGGAAGGTGGTGTGGTGATAACAATAAGGGGTATCAATGAAGGAGATTATTTTGGAGGCAGTGGTGGATGAGAAATGGATGATGATGTAGGTGTAGGTGTAGATATGGCAGTAGACAAAATTTCTTGTTGATATTGAATATAAGCTTTCTAGAGGTAAAATGTAAATGATTGAACAATTTCTAAAGATTATGAAACTGAGACCAAACTTTCCTATCAAATTCTACATATGAAGACTCTAACGATGGAAAAATTAATTCAAATTTAACCGGATCAAAGACTATTTCAGAAAGAGAAGATTCTGATTTAGAGCTCGAAATTGATATCAAAGGATACGTCTTCAAGTGCAGTCAAATCTGCAGGTAGGGATATAGATCTTACCAATGAAGATGTGCTTGTTTCAACTTTCTCAGGCTAAGATATTTGCTTCCTCAATATCCTTTCAGGGTCTTCAATTGGTGATGGAGGATTCAAATAATGATTGGATCTCGTGAACTTTTTAGGAACCAGTTCTGAATCTGCACTTTGGCTCTGAAAATTTGAATTAGCCTTGCTAGAAATCTAGGACATGTCACCCATAGGCCTAGATCTCAATGATCTTGTAAGATAAATCCCAGGGAATATTTTTCTTTCATTTCCCTAGAAACGACGCCAAATTTTTTATCCTCCACAATATCCCAAGGTTGAGAAGGAAACCAAAGGAGGTAACCTCAGACCACTTTCGACTTGGTAGCTAGTCCTGCTAAATCAGAGAGGGATCTCTCTGCAATATCACAGCTAACAAAGTGACTGGAGGGAGGAATTGATATTAGGCTAGGTATTTATCTTAGTGAGGATTTGATTTTTAGGGTTTGTTGGATCAGACTCAAATGTCTAGGGAACTAGGTCAGGGTTTCAAATGGTTTAGTTGCAGGGATATAATGGGGAAACGTAGGCATGTTCAATAATTATTTTGTTTTTCATTATGGTATAGGGTATAAATAGAGAGAAATCAAAATGAGCATAAGGTTATGAGTTCATTTATCATAAGAAGAGAGACATAACAATGAAAACCTCATAAAAACAGAGCATAGAAATTATGAATTATGTTTAACACCTCATGAGACAATCACTTAAAGCATGATAATGGATTAATGAAAACTAAACATTCAATATAATGATGAAACAAAAAAAAAACACCGCTACAGAGGGCATACCACATGAATCCTAGAATAATAGTTGCAAATGTCTTGTATTTCTGCAAAAATATATTGTACATAAGCTCCACGCCTTTGATTAACTGATGTCTAACCTTGAATCTAACTGAAAACAAGCTACATATAGACCAAAAACTAGATTCCCCCCTCTCAGGGGTCGAATCCATCAAGATAGGAACTTATCACACTAATCTCTCTAAAAACCTAAAACTAGGGAGGTAAGAACTAACTCCCCATTTAGCCTTTCACTGACTTTACAAGCATTATTGACCATAAAATTGTATTTCACAAGCTCTATTACAATTAATTACATCACGTCAAATCATAAAATGACAAATTACACCATGAAAAATTGACCTTGACTGACAAAACTCAAAAAATTTCATTGCTTCCAGAAGCGCAACATGATTTCTCATAAGAGCGGTGTGCCTGATAGAAGCACATAGTGCTGCTTGGGAGGAAATTTTGAGGTGCTTCCCTTGATGATTTTTTTGAACTGAAATATGTTAAAGATAGCCTTAGATGTCTAATAACCTCTTATACTTGAATACCTGTAAAGATCCTTCTCCAAGGCACCCAAAAACTCAATTTCCCATACCTACTCCAGAAGCACAGCAATGGGTCTAAAAAGGTGGCAGCAACATGTTTTTTCACCTATTGTTTGACTTTTTCTCCCAAATGGTGAGCTGACATGGAAAAAGAGGTACATATATGAGATTTAATCATCAATATATATCTAACCATGCAGGTTTGACCTCATTTAGAGCCTCTAAGAAGAAGCGCAGTGTGTGCTCATTGCGCTTTTGTTCATCATTAAATTCCAAAAATTGCCAAAAATCTAAAAAAAATTCAAATTTTACCAAAAATTTCAAAAATTTGTTTCCAACTCCTTTATTCTTCATTATAAATGATGGATAATGCAATAAATGATGCATTATTAAGCAAGTCAAGGTTTTATCTCTTCTTTATCTTGATTACAATTTTCTTCAGCTTCTTTTTCAAATTTCTAACCCTAATTTTGCAAACCTAGTTCCTGTTGAAGTAGTGCATTGCCATGTGTCTCTGTAGCCTCGTGTTTCTGTTATCCTTATTCAAAAGAATATCTAGTTGTTTATTAAACCTGTCAAGCCAAAATTATTTATCTTGTTGAATCTCAGCTATAATCATGTCATCAAAATCATCTTGGCCTAAGGGAGAAGATGGATCACTTCCCTACACTTACTGCCTTGCAAGTCCTCTTGTCATTGGCCTCCTTGGTTTCATTTGAACATCCTTATCCTCAAGTTGATCAACATCAATCACTGCCTTACCTTTATCATCCTCTACCACCAAATCTGCCCTAGGTTTTCTTGACAAAAGTTGGTTTACCTTAAGTTGCCTATTCTCCTGCTGTAAAAATGCAATCATAAATTTTACCTTTGAAAGATTGTCCTTGAGCTCTCTTATCTTTGCTTCCTATTCCTCTATTATTTGCACAGTTGTCTTGTTTTGTTGATGCTCTTCTAGGTCTACCATATCAACCTCAAAGGGTGCCTGCTCATCCTCATTTTGCTGCAAGGGTGCGTCAAATACATGCCTAGGTGACTGCTCCTTTTCTTCTTGAACTTGCTCAACTGTAGTTTTCTTAGCCATTTGTCTAGTTTGTGGGACTAGTCAGAGTTCCAGGTGAAGAAACCTATTTAGAGATCTTAGGGGAAAAAATCAGTATTTTCCCCTTTTTATAGGTCTGTGTGATCTCTGCCTTATTTGTCTTTGCAAACTCTACTATTTTTCTAGAAGATCCAACCTCTTGTGGCCTTGGTGGTGCCAATGGAGTACTTTGAATGCTAGGTTGACTAGTAGCAGACAAAAGAGAAGTTGATTACATGAATCCCTCCCAAGGTAGGTTTATCTATGAAAGCCCATGTAGGACAATGACTTTGACCAAGCCATGGTGAAATAGGTTTTCTTAATGATCTTTCCCTTTACTTCATACCTTCTCTGTCATATTGACAAGACTCCTGCATAAGTAGTGGGGTAGGTTGAGAGGCTTGATTGCTGTGAAATGCATCAGTATTCTGATGTGGTACTGATATAGTCTTGAAAACCTCCCTTCAAAAGTAAAGTACCTCATGATCATCTTCATTAGAGGAGCATACCTGTCAAGCAATTTTCTGAATGGAAAGATGTGTGTAGGAACATTTTTGTAGTATGGCTTTAAGAAAACATTGTGATTCTCAATGTCCAAATCCATCCCTTTAAAACAGATTTCTCCATGGTTAGGGATACCTGTGGCTGAGGCTATGGAATCTGTTGAAATGGTGAATTCAACCCCTGTTATGTTGGCCTTTCCCTCCTAAAATTGGTGGCAAAGAGACTTGTCAATTTGGCATGGGAACCTGCCACTTGAATCCTTTCACAAAAACTAAGGCGACCCACATCTGCAAAGGATTTCTTGATGAAAGGTGACACCATGATTTCTTGGGTATGAGTTGACTCAAACTTGGAAACTTTTCCACCTTTTTGTACTTTTTCTTCTCATTTTCGATGATTTTTGTCTCCATGATAAAACCCTAGGTAGGTAGGGAGGAAGGGTAGGGTAAAAAATAGGGGAAAGGTACTGTTGTATTGAGGGAAGGGAATGGAGGGGTTAGGGATTGAAATAATTCTTGGGGAAATTTTTGGAGATGGGGATAAGTGTTAGGGAGTGTAGGGAGGTGGAATTTTATAAATAGAGTGAAGGAAAGGTGGGAAAAGCTACAAAACACAGTCCTAGCCAAAAGTGTAACACAGGATATGGTTTGTAGGGAAAGTGAGGGAAATGAGGGGAATGGGTGTGGTAAATGCTTAGGGGAGGTATGTGAGGTATGGCAGGGGTAATAGAGGAGAAAATATGGGTTTTTTACCACTGCAATGAAACAAAACTAAATGGAAGACAAAAGCACAACGAAACCCTAGGAGAGGGATTTTCACTGAATTTTTCAAGGAGAAGGATACATAAGAGAGATAAAAAAGGTCCACTTACTTGCCAAACAGATGCTCGAACCTATGAAATGTTGAAAATAATCCCTGTGATGCTTTCTTACCCTCCAATTTCAAAAGCGCAACATGGGTGCAGAAGCGCAACGAAGCAAGAAAAAGTGTCGTGTAGGAGGTAAGAATGTTGTTTTGACGATGAGTTTTGATGCCCTGGTGGCTGGAATGCATCTCAATGGTGGAGAGGTCCTCAATGAAGGTGAAATGAGCAATTGAAGTGTTTGTTTGGTCTTTTATTGGTTGAAAATTGATTTTTTCTTATGATGATGGCATGACATCATGTGTCACTTTGAGAAATGGCATGATGTGGCTGCAACATGATCTTTTGAAATGGAAATGTTACCTTTACGTTTATTAATTTTGTTCCTAAACTGCTAACTCCCAATAATGGTGACCCAAGTGATGGACATGACTCTTTTTTCTTTTTATGACTTGCATGATAATAAAAAATCAAGTGAAATCCTAGACCATCACCTAAATGATGACATATTAACTGCTCTATGACCTAAGACACTTGAATGATGACATGACCATGATGAATGATGATAACCATGAGTAAGTGAAGGGAGTAGCATGACCTAGACAACAACTAGTGATCAAATTCCATTTGAAAACTTATTTGAAACTATAAAATTTGGCCCAAGACCCTATCAACTAACCTTCAAAGATCACATTTGATCACTGGTGACTAACAGACACTAACACCACCATTACCAGTCAAGGGATTCCTAGGCCCAACAAGGGTATTCACCTCTAGCATTTACTGTGTATCCCGCCATTACCAGTCGAGTGATTCGTAGGCCCAACGAGGTATTCATAACTAGGTTTTACCATGTATCTCACCATTACTGGTTAAGGGATTCCTAGGCCTTGTAATTTTTCCCTGAGACCACCCGACTTAGTTTTGAAACCATACGAAAATCTATCTAAACCAAGTAAAAGAACCCCATCACACCATGGATATTCGGAAATGGCAAGGCAAGGTTGAAAACCATTGTCACACATGGAAAATACTATGCCAATGACAACAAGAGAACCAAATACATGAATGCATGTACTATGCATGCCACGAATAGCAAGGAAATCATACATGCAACTTGATAGGTGCAATTAAACTCATTGTTGCCGCTTGATCCCACTCTTCCTTGCTTGAATTTTGATACCCTTTACTTTCTTTCCCTTCCTTTACTGTCCTTGCTCTAATGCTAGAGTGCTCCAAGAATGCTCTTAGTGTGCAGTTGTATGAGAGAGAGAGAATAGAGAGAGAGATCCACCATAGAACTGACAAAATTCCATGAACTGATCCTCATAAGCCTTTTTATCATTAAGGCCTCTATTTTATTCAATTTCCATTATTTTTCCTTCAATTTCCTTCTCATGAAAATCAATGACCTTTCGCCTTCCTTTTATCCTATTTTCCTTTATTTTTATAAATAAAATGTCAATAATGTCTCTTGCCTTTTCAAATCCTTTGTCAATATCCTCTTAGCCATAATAAACTGAAGTGACACGCACTAATGTTTTTTTCCAGCATTCAACTTGGAATATGTGTCCCATGACCATGGTGATTATTTTTTCTTTATTAAATTTATTACATGGGTTTGAAAGGTAAGGACGTTGCAAGTAATATTTCTTCAAGTTATCAAAATAGTGCTCAAGATGATGAGACAAGAATTGAGATTTTCCATGTTAGAGTTATTTCAAAGCATACCGAGATTGACACCCTATTTTATAGTGTTTCAAAAGCAAATCTTATTTCAGAAGACTTAGTCAAGAAGTTGAATTTAGAGACCATTCCTCATCCAAGACCTCTCGTTTAGGTTGGATATGTAAGAATGCAAATTTGCAGGTGACGAGGAAGTATATACTTATATTTGTAATCATTGCAAAATTTCTTGATGAAGTTGAACTTGATGTTGTTCTGCTTGATATTTCTGGTATTGTTTTGGGTAACCCATATATTTATGATAGGAGAGCAACCTTTCATCGCCATGAGAACAAGTATCATTTGTTCAAGAATAGGACTGAGTGCATTGTTAGAGCGCATAGTAAGAAGATGAATTTGTCTCTTATGCATGCTGGACAAATGAAGAGAATTGTGAATGCTAGTAAAAATTTTTCTTTGTTAATGTTCAAGCATGAAGATTTTGTGAATGAGGCCTTTCAAGGAGAAGCATCAAATGAAAATTCTAATTTCATTAAGGTCACTAACGGTTGTGATAATATGTTTCAGGAGTCTAACATGGTGCCTTCTAAAAGAGGTAAACAAGATGAGGTAAAATTGCATCAACATACATCCTTGTTGAGTAGTGATGTGAACAAGATGCCAATGCAAGAGAGTGAAAAGGTCAAAGAGCAAGCACCAAAGCAATTTGACCAAGAGAGAATTGGGTTCAAAGTTGCTTCTTGTGGGTTTCACAATGTATTGTCTTTTAAATGGGATGTTGCATGGAAATGATGATCACATTTGATGGGATGTTGTATGGTGCTGGCGATCACATTTGGTCAAAAGTTGAGCCAAACACAAGGTGAGACATGCTAAACATCGTCGTGTCGACAATGTTCAATGTGAGAAGAAATTGAATTTATTTAAGATTTATTCGATTGACGACCAAGGAGGAAATGTGTTTGTTCCTTCTAGGACAGGTTTTTGTTATGCATATTCAGGGAAATTGCAACAAGATGGTATCTACAATAGCAAGTCAAGGTCTCCAAATTCGGGGAAAATGATTAGTTTTCAAGAAAGGCTCAAATTATCACATTCAAGTAATTTTCCGTGGTTGAATACTGGAAGGGTGAGGGAGTTGAGCCCTCATCTATTTAGTGACATATAAAGATATTTTAGAGATCTAAAAGCTTCCAGTGGGGAGGAATGATTCGGTAGATCAAATTTATGCTAAAAATTTGAAGTTCTCGAAATGGAACGAAACTTATGTGCTTGTGTAGATCTCATCATTATGAATACGACGCAATTAATTTCGTGCAAAACCGACATTGTACACTCCCAGAAATGAGTTATGATCTATTTATCAAAGAAGAGAATTTTGGAAACATTTTGTGCAGCATTGCCCAGTCAGTAGTCCATACTGCTAACGTGGCATGATGACTGGGCTTGCTGATTTGGAAAAATGACTGAACTACATGAGCCAATCACAGTGTGACAAGTGACATTTTCTCATTGGGCCGACTGGGCGAATTTTTATTGGTTTGTGGGGTAATGATGTGGACTAATCGGAGGCTGCCATGCGGCCCAACCAGAGGATGCCACGTGGCACCTTGGTGGCCACTAAAAATTTAAGTATATGTGGAACACACTCCAAAGGAATTGAACCTGCGACCTCCAAGCACCAAATCCAACAACTTACCAACATGCCACACCATTGTTTCTTAATACATATTATTTAAAATGTATATTTAAGTTTGAATATGATGCTCTTTGTAAATATTAATTAAATATTCAACCTTTAGCTTTTATAGGGAAAATTAAGTGTCCCACAATTTTCATTTCTCATTCGCAAAAATTTCCCTCCGTTAGTAATTTTTGGGGCGAAATTGTAGGGCGGTTTGCAAGCAGGGTGAATTTGTAAGATGAATTGCTGGAAAACTTGTGGAGATCATAACTTCTTCAATTTTTATCATTTTTGGTAGCAAAAAGAGGTTAGACAGGGGTTTTTGGGTGCTACGAAGCCATTGGAGCTGTCAATACAGCCTTTTGAGAGCTCGAATTGTATGAAAACAACATTTTTTAGCATAATTAAAGAGGTTGATCAATTGGAAGTTGCACCAGGAGATGTAGCCCAGGAGGGTTGAACTCCTTCATCAATTGATGTTGTGTGTTTACTGTTATGGTGATATTGTATTATGTTTTTTTTGCAAAAACTCAGTTTAAATTTCATTTTTATGTGTTTAATTATTTGATAAAAGAGGCTTAATACCCTAATTGAAACACTTGCAAAATTTCACAAACCTCAAGCAACTTCATATATAGATCAATATGTTTATTGGTTCTCTCTTCAATAGAATTGTTCTTCATTTTAGAGTATATTGAATTGCATGGATATGATTAGATTCTCTTATACCTAATTTTTAAAGAAAAATATAAAATGTATATGTTTCACCATGTTCCATATTCTCTAGTGCATCAAATATTATTCTTGCATTTGGTTTTATTTTTACATTATCGAATTCCATAGGCTCAAGTATTTGCATCTTTCACATTAATGGAATTGGAAAATTGAACTTGTAATGCATTTGTTTTCCTTTCCTAAAAGTGTATATATGACGATGACGTTGAATAGTTTTTTATATTTGCAAGTAGTTTAGTTGAATCACAACACAAGTACTTGTCAACGAAACTTTAAATTCCAATGTTAGTACTTTTTCCTTAGGTAGGAGCATTTTAACATAGTTACCGATTAAACAGGAACTATTACCTAGAAACGAGAACTCTAACAAAAAGATAATAAAAAAAACCATGAAAAAACAACCCAAAAACGAAAATTTGTATTCTGGAATAACCTTTTTTTCATGGTAAATTTTCAACATTTTTTAAAAATGGAAGTAAAAACCAATTTTTTCTATGCAAAAAATAACTTGAAAATGAAAAGTGTTGATGCTGGAATAATGTCGCCAATTTTGTGTGTAAAAAACAGCCTCAAAACGAAAAGTGTTGATGTTGGAATAACATCGCCAATATTTTGTGTGCAAAAAATAGCTTGAAAATGAAAAGTGTTGATGTTGGAATAATGTCGACCCTGAAAACAGAAAGTGTTGGTGTTGGAATAATGTCGTCAAATTTTTGTGTGCAAAAAACACGTTGAAAACGAAAAGTGTTGATGTTAGAATAATGGTTTTTTTCTTTTCGGAGTAAATTATCAATAATTTTTTACAATGACATTAAAGATAAAATATCATGATTTTAAAAAACCTTAAAATTTCAACGATCAACACGATATTAAAGATAAAATATCAAAAATCTTAAAATTCCAACGATTTTTAGGCATGGTATTAAAGATCAAATATCATGTCTCTGAAAAGCCTTAAAAAACCAAGGATGACAATAAAGATAAAATATCACATTTATGAAAATAAAATTCCAACGATTTTTAGTCATCGTATTAAAGATAAAATATTACTTGTAAAAATAAAAAATAACAAAAAATTAAAGAAAAAAAGAAAAAAAAGAAGAAAAAATTCAAAAAAGCACACAATCTAAAGAAAAAAGAAAACTCAAAACAAAAAAAACAATTTTTTTAGATTAAAAAAAAATCAATAAAAAACAAAACTGCATAGTTAAAAATTTTATAAAATAAAATAATTAAAAAAAAGTTTAAAAATAAGTAAAACTTAGAAATTTAAATTTAAAAAAAAAAAAAAAAAACTGAAATTTTAAACGAAAATTAAAATAAAAAATTAAATTTAATAAAAAAAATTATATAAATATATGAAAAACACAATTTTAAATGAAAAAAAAAAAAACAATTTTCATTTTTCTTTAAATATATGAAAAAATCATTTTTTTTCTATAAATAAATAACATTTTTTTAAATTAAAATAAAAAATATTAATTAAATTTTATTTAGTATTTTGATTATTTTAAATTTGAATTATTATTAAATTTTTTATTTTATCATTTTTTTTTATTATTCTTTTATTCTTTTATTTTTTATTTTTTTTCTTTAAATTATGTGTTTTATTGAATTTTTCCCTTTTTTATTTATTATTTATTTTTTGGTTTTTTATTTTTCATTTTAAAAATTTTTTTGTTTAACTTTTTTTTACAAGTTATTTTTGTTTTTTTTAAACACTTTTATTGCTTATTTTTATATTTGATTATTTTTTGTTATGTATTTTATTTTATTTTTATGTTTTATTACCAAGTTGAAAATCACCACTCTAACAAAAATTATTGATGTTGCATCAACACTTTTCAAAATAAGCTTGAAAATTACTAACATTTTAAAACAAATGTTTATACTTGATAAATAAAAAATCAACACTTTTCAAAATCAACATGAAAATCATGATATTTAAAAAAAAAATCAAAGAAAATTTAAAGTTCAAAAAATATGCTCCAAAAAATAAAGGTAATTTTACATCACCATTTTTCAAAATCGACATAAAAATCATGACATTTGAAAAAAAAAAACAAAAGTCATAAAAAAATTTAAAGTGCCAAAACTATGCTCCAAAAAAAGGGCGATTCTGCATCACCACTTTTCAAAATCGGGTATTTTTTTTGCTACCTCAAAAAAATAAGTACTAGGTAATTTTCCTATTTGATCGGTAACTATGTATTTTTTTCCATAGAAATCCATGCTCATGTTGGCTTCCTCGATTTTAGAATTTTGTTACAAAGAAATAATCAACGAATTGCAATAACAAACACAATCTTTCTATCGCAAAGTTCCCCATCCTTGCATGCACTCTCCCTCAACACAATTCTCCCGCACACCTTCCTTCCACATGATACTTATTTTTAAATGGTCAAATCCACTTAATATTAATCAATCCACACAACATATCAATGTCGAAGTAGTTATGCGAAGTACGTCAACTCTTCGATTCCCTATGGGTTCACACCCAGAAACAATGTTCACCAATGTTCTATGCTACATTTCAACACATAAGTCATTACTTATGAAGTATCTATGTCCTTCAAGATCACGTTCAATGCACTAGACATATGACTTAGTTATTTGCACCAATATATGTAGTCAACAAAATGTGACAATGGAATCCAAACTTTTATTATATGAAACACTTCTTTGCCTTCCCTTACCTCCATGCATAGCTATTGTTCGTACTTCACACATGTGACCACCCAATTAGACGTCTTAGAATTGTAGCAGAGTGTAAATATTTATTGATACATTGTATGAAATGCAGAGATGCAGATTAATGCATTGCACTGAACATAGTTAATAATTATGCATTAAAAGGATAATTTACCAGGTTTATTAATCACTCATGTATTATAGTATGTATTACTATATTATATGAATTATAGTATATATCACTCATTTGTTTATATTATAGTATTTGTTTAGCTCTTTCCTAGCTAACATTATTTCATTTTATGATGGGTACAAAACTACAGTGGGAATAAGCAGGGGGCTAACTTCCCCGCATGAATTTGCCAAGCCAAGTATTATTTCAAAAACCTAAAGTGTGATGTATTCCAGTCAAACTGAAATGTATTTGCGGAGGTGCGGGAAATGCAGAGGAAGCTTTCATTGTGCTTCCTCCGCACTTTCTCGAACCTGTAATCCAAGCACTCTAGGACTGCGTAGCCATAACTACCACTCTTCTACTTGCCATAATTATAAATGTGAGCGCTTTGAAGCTACTGCATTCAAGGGAAAGGAAACAAAATGATGGATTTACAACACATCCCTAGATAGATCATTTATCACAGACAGGAAGATTTCCATCTATAATTTTTATCATCGCAATGCCTTAGATGCAATATTGAAAACCTACAATAGTTTGTTTTAGCTAAAAGCTTAAGAAAGAGTTAGGGTGATCGTAACAATGTAACATGAACCACATGTGAAGATGAAGGAATTACCATCATTTCCATAGTGATGATAATTGAATTGAAATAAAACAACTAATATTATCCTCGAATCAAATGCTAGCAGCAAAAAATAGCACAAAAACCACCATTTCAACCCATTGGATATTCGGATGATATGATTGAAGGGGGATAATGCTAGCAACAATTGGCATCAATTTGAGAGGTGGCACAAGTATGCCAAACTTTTGAACTGAATTGAGAAATATATCACACACGTTCCACACAGAAGTGTAGCGATCTAGATCTGCAAGTAGTAATGATGAAGCCAATGTAATCATCGTCTATTGGAAAAAGCAAGTGTTGCGAGTCTACAAGAGTTATAAAACACCAACCAAGGGAGGGAAGCTAGAAAAATAACTAAGAGGGGAAATTTCAGAGTCTATGAGAGTTCACCAGAGTAGAACAGTGTGCGATAGCAACAAGAAGATTAGCGCAAGACTGGCATGATGGATATATAAAGCTACGATATTAATACGAAGAGAAGTTAAAGGAATGGCAGCAACGAAGAGTGTGTAGCGAGGAAGAGACTATATTGCTTGTTGATCTAGTACGATGTGATTATGGAAGAAGAGATAGCGTCAGGAGAGCCAAAGATGGTAGAAGCGAAATATGGGAATTCGTCTATCATTGGTGTCCTAATCGTTCTAGGTGGCCTAGAAAAGAGAGGGCCCTTTCTGCTCAAGAGGATGGTTTACACAGTAGGTCACAACTGCACCAAATAAGTTAACTTGACAGGGATTATGGGAGAGCCCTACAATTATAAGAGGGCCCTGTGATCTAGAGCAGTTCCTGCAATGGAAACAATAACAATAAGAATGCATTCCATTATAATGTTTTGTGTTGAGAATATGTGCATATGGTGTGCTTCCAAAGCATTGGAAACCTTGTTGGACGAGGAAAATGAATACTTTGGTCAATCATATAAGATTCCATTTGTTTGTTGTAAATGCTACAAAAAAATATCTCTTGGATCCAGGAAATATTCAAATTTTCTTGAAACCGTGGTGATCGTAGAAGGACTGAGTGGCTAGGAAAAAGCTACAATTTTGTGTTGGGGGCTTATTGGAGGCCAATTTTTTTTTAATTTTTTTATTTTATACAAACTTTGATTTGAAGGACAAAACCCTTTGGCATGTTTTATTTTTAGATATCCCATTGTGTTGATTGAATGAATGTAGGTTTTATGAAATTGAAACTTTCTTCTTAATGAAAAGTTTTAAAGAATATAAAAAATGATGTTTTTTTTGTATTAGTGATTAATAGTTTCTATTAAAGTTGTTGGTGTAAATTATTGTTTCTTATTTAAAAATTGGAAATTGTAATAAGTATTTAATCTACAAATGTGGAATAAAAAATGCACATACTATTTAGAAACCTTAAATACCAAGAAATTGTTCTTTTCTAGTCTGAAACTGACCATCCTTATAATGACTGTATGTTACGTTACAAATTAAAGTTTTTGTTCCTCGTTGAATTAATTATATGTTTTCATAATAAATTTCCCATTGCACCCCATTCTCCCACACATATGTCGTCCTCCACACATTTTTCATTCCTCACAAATTCATAGCTCTATGAAATTTTTGTCCCGCACAATTAAATCTGTAAAAGTTTTCAATGAAAAGGAGCTTTAGATGAAATATTTAAGGATAAACACATTAGAAAATCCTATCTTTCTCTCACTGTTAGACAATCAACCAAAGAAACACCCCGCCACTCTAACTAATGATCCCAAAACTTATGCAATTTAATTACTATTTGGTTTAATAATAATGTGGTCCATGAGAGTTCTAGTTATTGATTTTTATTCTGAATATGAGAATGCCATCAATCAATGTACTTCAAGGTTAATTATATTAACAACTTCTATCAAATTTTGACAATACGAATATGCTAGTGGTTATTGTGAAAGAGCAAAGTGATAATATAGTGAAAACATGACAAAGAGAAAGGGGTTTCAGCTAAAAACACCTAGAGCTTAAGTATATTTGTTATTTCCTTTGTTTTGATAGTCACCTACAACAAGGCGCTCATCAGTAAGGTTGATTTTGTAAATAGTGCATAAGGTTTTCCCATTGAAAATATTCACAAATTTGATTATGTAGATAGAAAATAATTCAAAGCATGTTTAGCTAATTAATTTTTAGTGTATTGATTTAGCCAAGAAATTTGTCGACACAAAATTTATTCGAAAAAAATGCAACATTGCGGATGAAAGTTTCTATCGCACTTAAATAATACAGATTCAATGCACTTTGACACTGAGGAAAATGTTATAGTCACTGGCAAGTAAAATGTGAAATACTCATTATTTCTAGTTTAAAAACCACTATCTCTAATTGTGTCTATTATATTACAAATTAAAGATTTTATTCCTAGTTAAATTAAAATGATCTCCCACACAACTAAATATGTAAAAATTTTAAATGGAAAAGAGTCTAAAATTAATTTTCCGCCTGCACAAAAAAGTTAAAATATATTTGGATGGTTTTATGTGTTTTATGAATATACCTCGTCCTCCACACATCTTTCATTACATACAGATTCATAGCTCTTTGCAATTGTTCTCCCGCACAACTAAATATGCATACGTTTTAAATGGAAAACAACTTAAAATGAAATAATAAAATATAAACGCACTAGCAATACCTATCTTGTTATTAGTGTCACAATAATAACCGAAGGAATCTCCCCCCCTGTTCTCCCGCACTTACTTCGTCCTCTGCACATCCTTCATTCCTAATAGATTCACAGCTTTATGCAACTGCTCTCCCACACAGCTAAAGATACAAAAGTTGTAAATGCAAAATATTTTAAGATAAATTTCGTGTAGGTATTTTCACTAAATGATGCAAATTGAAATTTTTTTTCCATGCATGTTCAATAATGTTTTTACCTAAGAAAATTTGTATATATGTAATAGGAAAATGTGAAATATTATTACATTATGAATTAAAGTTTGTTTTCATACTTAAATTTATTATGCGTCCAAGGAATAAAGTTCTCTATGCACCCTCGTTCTCCCGCACATACTTCGTCTTCTACACATCTTTCATTTTACACAGATTCATAGCTCTATGTAACTGCTCTCCCATAAAACTAAATTTATAAAAGTTTTAAATGGAAAATAGTTTAGAATTAATTTCATCATTTCATAATAAAGTTCCCTCTACACCCCCATAATCCCGTACACACCCCTTCCTCCGCACAGTGAAAGCTCTACATAAGGAAAGCTTCACACAAGAAAGCTCCACACAATGAAACATAATAATATTAATTTGATATTTGGTTATAGTTACATTAATTACATGTTGACTGAATAAAGTTCCCTCTGCACCTCCCATTCTCCCGCACATACCTCATCCTCTACACGCCCTTCAGACAGTGAATGTTTTCATTGTGTGGAGTACGAAAGAAGAATCAAAACTTTTATCGTCAAAAACGCAAACCAAAACAACCCTACCTTAATCAATATGTATATTAAGCAAATATGTACATATTTAATATGAAAATGTGAAATATTATCACATTACGAATTAAAGTTTTTGTTAATAGATAAATTAATTATGTGACCACGGAACAAAATTCCTTCTACACCTTTGTTCTCTCGCACATACCTCGTCCTCCACATATCTTTCATTACATAAATTCATAGCTCTATGCCACTACTCTTCTGCACAACTAAATTTGTAAAAGTTTTAAATGAAATATAGTTTGAAATTAATGTCATCCCTGTGGAATAAATTTCCCTCTGCTCCCTCATAATCTTGCACATAGCTCCTCCTCCGCACAGTAAAATCTTCACACAAGAAAGCTCTGTACAATGAAACATAATAATATTAATTCGATATTTATTCATAGTTACATTAATTACATGTCAATGAAATAAAGTTCCCTATGCACCCTCGTTCTCCCACACATATCCCATCCCCTGCACATCCTTCATTCTACACAGATTTATAGCTCTATGCAACTTCTCTCTCGCACATCTAAATATGTAAAGGAATTTAAAATTAATTTTGTCCCTGTTGAATAAAGGTCCCTCTGCACCCTCGTTCTCCTGCACATCCCTGTACTTCACACACTAAATCTCTGTATAAGGAAACATAATAATATTAATTGGAGATTTGTTCAATGCCCCCCTCCACCTCCGCCTATGCAAAGAACCTGCAACCACATCAATTCCGACATTATTGGGCAGAGCAATAACATAACTGTGTCAATGTCAATGTGAGAGTACTCACCAACAAAATGGTCACTCAGAAAATTAGTTCTTTTTTTTTAAATGAATTATCATACACTAACAATTATTGAAAATAAAACTCCCTCCACTAGAAGAATTTGTAACAGTAGAACTCCCTCAAGAAATCGAAAATTAGAAATAAAATTTGAAGAAAATTAGATTTTTTTTTTTTTTTTTTAATTTATGGGAAAATAGAAATATTAAGCATTTTCCTAAAACTTTAATTAAAATTACAAAATAATGAAAAATCAACACACTTTAACAACCAACTTTAACCAAAAGGCAGATATTATAATCCATAATAAAACAAAGACTAATTCAAAATATTAAATACATCTTAACCTAATCCTTATTTTTTTTAAAAAACCTAATCCTTATTTTTTTTCAAAAACCTAATCCTTATCTACATCTACCTAAAAGTTAAAATTAATAGAATTTTAATTTTGTATTTTACAATCTAAGACTTTCTAAACAAAACAAGTCTCTACTCTTATATGTAATTTTACCATCGAGACTTTTGAAAAAAATAAGTCTATACTCTTAGATTAAAATTTTAAAAGATGAAATTAAAATTAATAAAATGTTAATATTGAATCTTAGGATCCAAGCATTTAGGAAAGAAGTGAATTAAAGATGAATTTGATGTATCAACGTGTTTTAGCAAATTGAAAACTTTGTGTTTTTAATGTGATATATATAATTAGGAGGATACTATAATAAATTAAAAGTTTTATAAATTTATATAAATTAAGAAATAAATAATTTATTTTATTTTTAAATATTGTAATATTTTAAATTTAATAAAAGAAATATATATATATATATATATATATATATATATATATATATATAATTTAATTATTTAAAAAAATAAATATAAAAATTAAAATTAATTTATTTTTAATATTTTCAAAATAGAAAATAAGATAAAAATTAATTTAAAATGTTAAAAAATTTAAATAAATAAATTTATTTTAATATCTTGCACAATAAAGAAGATGAAATATTTTTATATGTTTTCAGCAACAAGTTAAAAGTATTTATGAATTTAATTGAAGAATATTACCCTGTACTATGCAAGCATGGTCAAAAGGATAATTTCAAACATGTTAAGCATCAATATTTTTTCTTTCTTTCTTTCAATTGATGGAAAGTAAGGTTTCATCAAATGATAATTTCATAAATTTTGTGCCTAAGCGTGTTACTCGTATAAATATTTTTTCAAAAGTAAGGTTCCATAATTGATGGAAAGTAATGTTCATAAGGAACGTGGATAAGCATATCAAAATATCTCTCTTTCCTCTCTTTATTTTTTGGAAAGCAGGCATCTCACTTTCTAAATATATTATATGTTTAATTATCTTTTTTATTTCAATTGGAAATAACACACCTATGATATGAGGTACGCATTTGACGTTCTCTTTTATATGGGTAAAAAGTAAATATATATTAATTAGTATTAAATATTTATATTTATAAAAATAATATTTTTATATTAATATTATAGTGATAATTAAAGTTTAATATCATGAATATAATTTATTAAATAAAAAAAAATATTATTTAGAGTTTTTTATATTTTATTTTTATGCTTAAAAGATAATAGTGGTAGAAGAATAGAAAAAAAATCACACAACTGGAGCTAGTGAGCTATGGAATTTCACTACTTTAGAGTCCACCACCTGCAATAAGCATAGAGTGTGAGAGCTGAGGGCTATGAGTGATCTTAATACCTTCTAAATCGGGACCTTTACTGTCAGATATATTTAAGCTTGCAGAAATTCATTAAGGTGAGGAATGAGCCATTAATACATTCTCATTTGCAATATGGATCACACAAAAGTCTAAGATCTATCACTTCACACATCATCAACAAAATCACATAGTGTGTTTTAGAAATTTACATCTTCTTGTTTTTAACTGTGAAAATCTACATGCTAAAAATATAAATAAAAACCATAAGTTACTGACTCATAATGATTTATATTAGTAACAATTATATTTCATAGCTTCATATTTATCTCGTAACTCATTCTTATTTGAAAACAACTCCCCTAGTTGTCACTATGTCCATGTCTGAACCATTGGATCAAATGTTAGACGATTGAAATGTTTTACGCCATTAGATCCACAAATAAATAGTTATATATATATTTTTATAATGTTAGTTTTATTTTTCTTTTTAATAAGGTAGAGTGAATTTAGGTTTTGGTGATTTTTAAGTTAAAATGTTATTACAATTTTATATGTAAATGTAAATAGTTTTATATATGTTTTTTTATAGTATTTTTTTTTTCTTTTTAATAAGTTAAAATGAATTCAGGTAATAAAATAAAATAATAATAAACTATAAAAACAACCCATGGTATTTGTTGATCATGTCAGCCCCCTATTAAATTCTGACAAGCAATCTCATTTAAACCTTTCAAACCCCCTCTTTCTGCCCTAAAAAATCCTTTTTCTGCTCATCGTTTCCATTTCCTTACCCCCAAACTACATTATGAAAGGTCGAAAACCCACATTTGAAAATATATCAGGCCTAGCTCCTTCGGCCCTGGCCCCTCTATCTTTTTCACGTGACCGGGGCGCTAGAACCAAGCACTAACCCAGAGAACGCTTATCAACCAAATGATCGGGCGCAATATTAACCGTCGATCTGTGCAGATCGGACGGTCTTCGTGGATCAGCGCTGCGCCCATGGCCCACCCATTTACCGCTCCTATCACCTGTTCACCGTCCGATCAAACCATAAATCAACGGTCCGCAGCTCACCCACCTTTGTGGTCCCCGTGCCCAAAAACACTGTTCAAAACCGGTGGTATTCATCGCACCGCCTTTGGAGGGCAGGCGGTATTTTCCATTTTGGAGCGATTCCACTCAGCGTATGACACGTGGCTCCGTCACTGTTTCAAAACCATCCCCTCATCGCGCATTATCGTTTGGCATTTGACCCGGCGCGATATTCATGTCAAGCGTCCGATTTGGGGCTCTTCATCCAACGGTCATCGCACTCTGAAGATGTGCGGAAGTTAACCCAAGATATCTGTACCGGGCCCGCCGTCCATCGCCCTCCGATACATTTTCAGCCGTCGATCTCCTCGTAAGATCGGACGGTCCATATTGCTTGTCCACCCACCATCGACACGTGTCCTCCGCCACATCATTATTCCACGTGTGTTCATCACACGCCCATCCCATATACATATTCCATTCTAAAGCCGATTTCTAAGGTTTTACGTGTAATTTTCTGCATTCCGCCAACTTGTAACCAGATCATTTCTCCGTCATTCCGTTGTGTTTTTCTGCCATTACCATTCCACCATTTCACCATGCTGCACTGCCATCCTCACTATCCCCGCTGCATCCACTTTCCCGTGCATTTGTTTTTTTTGACGATTTTGTGTATTTTGCAGGGTACAAACGGTGGTAAACCGCCATGATTCACAGTTTTGATTACAGTAGCGGAGAACACCGGAAAGGACCATTTTTTAGAGGCTAGAATTATGGAGTAAGGGTCTGGGAAGCTATTACGACATGAACGCCATTAAAGAAGCAGGGTTAAACTCTGTCAAACCCTCCAGTGTCATTCAAAGCACAGATTTCGTGATCAGAAACATTAATATGGCAGACAGAGAGTATCAGTGAAAGGCAGATATTTAAAGGCGCATAATTGAATATTTTCAAGCCTTAACCTAACCATTTGAAAGTAGAGTACCAGATCGAAGACCCTGCAGATCACTCAAAAGGTTTATGCACAGAAAACGATACCCTCAAGGTTTCATTTCAGCAGAATTTTCTCTCTAGGAAAGGACGGACTGCCCATAAGGTTTTTATTTCTCTACCGTGTCCCTGAAGAGAATTCTGCCCAGTGCATTTATTTCAGTAAGCAGGCAGCAGAGTACATACAACGCTACAGAGTCATCCAGCAATATGGGCGTGCACGTTTCAGCCATCCTGTCTTTATGAGGCAAATTAAATGTTCATCACCTACCCCCTTTTCGAGCTTTCTTTTTCTCCTATAAACCTCCCAAAGAATAGAGGATTTAGGGTTCCAGATTTTATCAGAAAATTATGCAGTGAAAGGATTTTTGTATACATTTTGTTGAACTCTTGTATGAAGGCTCAGAGCCCGTAGGGTCTCAGTGAGGAGGAGTTCCATTTGTTAAGAGGATTCTGGTCTTTGGTATTTCATAGTTTGTAACTTTCTCTTATATGTGTTATTTTAATAGATCATTTCATTTCATCCATCTTTCCTATATCATGTTTCTGGAATGCGAGTGGCTCACTGATTTTTGGTATGGATTTATCCTAGTTGATACCCATGCTCGGATTAGTCAAGCGCTTTAAATATGGCTCAGGCATGATATTCTGTTCCACTATTCATCTAAACTGTATTTCTTCTATATTAGTTTCTTTGGGAGGGTGTTTTTAAAACGCTATTGTCATGAATGGATTCTTAGATTGGTAAGCCCATTACATGGTGATATTGTGTATCTGGATATCATCTCAATGACAACTAATATTCTCTCAATATTTCATTCACTACATACACCTTCTGATAACTGATTTCTGTGACATATCATTTGAATCGGCCCTCTTTACAGTAAGTTGTCTCTGAATTGTCTGCTGCCTTTTATATTGGAGTTTTGCATGTTGCCTCTGCAGTATTCCTTTCTCTGTGTCAGTTTCTGAAGGTCTTGGTCCCATTCAGATTAATATTCCTTGTTTTTCAGGAAATAGCATGAGAGCTTTTTATTGATAACTTCCTCTGTTATACCATATGCTCCTCGCTAATATAAGATGTCCTAGGCACTGGTCTTTCACAACTCAAGGTTGTCTCTAGGAACGACAACAGTATTGATCCATGGTATTCATGTGGAATATAGTTTATTTAAAGGGAGAAATTAAGATGGCCTAGATCAATCTTAACAACCTCTTTTAGAGTGAAAAGAGAATTGATCCCTCTCATAAATAATATATATCTAAACTAAATATTTAATAAAATTATTTTTAATTGATTATAACGATTATTCTTTTAAAATTTTACTTAATAAAATGTATCTAAATTTTCATACATCCAAATATACATAGTTTTTCTTGTTCTATATTATTTTTGTTACAACTATTTTATCATTTCAAAAATACATGGTTTTTTTTTTATATTATTTATGTTACAACTGTTTTATTATTCATGAGTAGTATTTCTTAATATATAAAAAATTAAATTAATAATGAATTTTTTAAAAATATGTGATACTTTTTTAAATTTTCAAATTTTTTCATAGGACATGATTTATCTTGAGCAATAATGATGAATGCTCATAATTCTCATTTCTTAATTAACACTAAATTTACCTTTAATTACTTAATTGTAATAATTTGTAACTACATAACATTTTGTAACTACATACATACTCTTTGAATGTTTTTTTGGTAATGAATATCAAATTTATTCTGTTAAAAAAAAACTATATACATATCTTTAATTACCTAATTGTGGCTAAAAAACTTACATGTTTTTTACTTTATAATCATAAACTAATTTCACATTATATGATGTCAAACTTACTCAAGTTTTTATTATGAAATTTTAAACAAAGTTTTTCACTACATAATTTTAGCTTTTAAAAAAAAATTATTTTTCAATTCCTAACAAAACTTACAAAAGAAAAAACCCATTCGGTCCTTAGTGTAGATTATAGTTTTACAAAATTTACACTATGTGATTAACAATAGAGTAAGTTGAGACAACCCTAAAGGGTCTTTTGTACATTTTTTTATCATAACATTTCCCTCCATCCAATATATATTGTAGAGTCTTTTGAAGAGAGAGTGTATTCTAGTTTATAACCTAATCCACAATCAAAGAAAATGGCTAGGGATTTCACAAGTTATTAGTTTGTAACCTGATCCACAATCAAAGAAAATGGCTAGGGATGTCACAAGTTATCATTCACATGGTGATTTATTGAAGTTCTTAGTTGAAATGGATCCTATTAGATGCATGGTGGTGATAGACACTAAAAATTTCAAAATAGATATTGAAGTTCTCAGTTGAAATGGATCATATTAGCTGCATGGTGGCCAGAGATACTAAAAAATTTAAAACAAATATCTATTATGACATCCATATTGTCTACAAACCATCCAAATTTCTAATCTTATATAACAATTTCTAACAATAACCACTCAATTTACTCTCCAATTTTTGAAACCCCCACCCATGCTGGGGAGATCACAGTATAAAATCAAATGTTCATGTCGTCTTTTTAAAGGGTTCATAAACAAAACAGATAACGAGAAAGTCAATATTGTGGTAAAATAACTGATTTTTAAATCATTATGACAAAAAAACATCACATTAGCTCACAAAAAAAAAATATATATATATATATATATATATATATATATATATATATATATATATATATATGTATGTATGTATGTATATATATATGTATGTATGTATGTATGTATGTATGTATGTATGTATGTATAAGGATTTTAGGTGATAACAAAGTTTTGAATCATGATAACTAGGTGACAACCAAAACTATGTTTTAGCCACATGAAAAAAATCACAACAACTCACAGAATAAATTGATATTGCAAATGAACTGATGTTTGTGACACTTCTGTAAGTGTTTCAATTCATAAATTTCTTACTCATTTTGTATCGAGATTGATAGATAATGGTGAAACAAATACAATGCTAATCCAAGTGATCCAGAGAGGTATTCACGACCAGCTTGGAAAACCAAGAATGAAGATGCTTCTAATTTTCAATGTAGTCTTCAAAAGTTCCTAGCTCTATTTTAATTACACAAATGTATTGAAAAACAACTGATAGTATTTACTTCAGTTGTTTTATTTGCACGTGTTTCAAGATGATATTTATTGCTATACAAGTTGTGCATCAAATTATTATGTAACAATTGTGGCAAGAAGTTCTTAAATTATTTCTCTTTTTCTATATCTTATCAGTTTAGTATGTTTTCGATCAAGAAGAGGCTTCAGAGTTTAAGAACTATATCTTAGATTTGAGCACGTGATTCTATTTAAATTTATGAAACAAATTCATTTTTTACAACTTGTATGTTTAAATATGTGATTTTGGAAGTGATGGTGGCTTCTTTAGACACTTGATTAGTATTGTGGAAGAACTTTGATTATATCATTAAGGACTGTGATTAGTTCATGTAGCACTTGCATTGCTTATAACATATTTTCATGCCGTTTGTATAAGATATTGTATATACATTTCTAACACATTTCCCCGAGACGTTACCTATATGGTGAGTAGTTCATGTAGCAATTGCATTACTTATAACATATTTTCATATCCTTTGTACAAGCTATCATATCTTCAATTCTAACACATTTCCCCCAGGTGTTACCTATATGGTGACTGAGTGATGATGGCTTCTTTACACACTTGATTACTATTTTTGAAGAACTTGGAATATATCATTAAGGATTGTGAGTAATTCATGTAGCAATTGCATTGCTTATACAACAATTTCTAACAATAACCTCTCAATTTACTCTCCAATTTTTGAAACCCCCACCCATGCTAGGGAGATCACAGTGTAAAATCAAATGTTCCTGCAGTCTTTTTAAAGGGTTCATAAACAAAACGGACAATGAGAAAGTCAATATTGTGGTATAGTAACTCATTTTTAAATCATTGTGACAAAAAAAACATCACATTATCTCAGAAAATATATCTAATGCTATAAGGATCTGAGGTGACAACAAAGTTTTGAATCATGATAACTAGGTGACAACCAAAACTAAGTTTTAACCACAAGAAAAAAATCACAACAACTCACATAATAAATTGATATTGAAAATGAACTAATGTTTGTGACACGTTTGTAGGTGTTTCCATTCATAAATTTCTTACTCATTTTGTCTCGATATTTCTAGATAATGGTGAAACAAATACAGTGCTAATCCAAGTGATACAGAGAGGTATTCACGGCCAGCTTGGAAAACCAGGAATGAAGATGCTTCTAATTTTCAATGAAGTAGTCTTCAAAAGTTCCTAGCTCTATTTTAATTACATATATGTATTGAAAACCAGCTGATAGTATTTACTTTAGTTGCTTTATTTGAACGTGTTGCAAGCTTATATTTATTGCTATACAAGTTGTGCATCAAATTATTATGTAACGATTGTGACAAGAATTTTTTAAATTATTTCTCTTAAGCTATATCTTATTAGTTTAGTATGCTTTCATCAAGAAGAGGCTTCAGAGTTTAAGAACAATATCTTAGCTCTTAGCATGTGGTTCTATTAAAATTTATGAAACAAATTCATTTTTTACAACTTGTATGTTTAAATATGTGATTTTGGAAGTGATGATGGCTTCTTTAGACACTTGATTAGTATTGTGGAAGAACTTTGATTATATAAGGATTGGGAGTAGTTCATGTAGCACTTGCATTTCTTATAACATATTTTCATATCCTTTGTATAAGCTATTGTATATACAGTTCTAACACATTTTCCCGAGACGTTACCTATATGGTGAGTAGTTCATGTAGAAATTGCATTACTTATAAAAAAATTGTATATCCTCTGTATAAGCTATTGTATCTTCAATTCTAACACATTTCCCCTGGGTGTTACCTATATGGTGACTGAGTGATGATGGCTTCTTTAGATACTTGATTAGTATTGTGGAAGAACTTGGAGTACATCATTACGAATTGTGAGTAATTCATGTAGCAGTTGCATTGCTTCTGAAATATTTTTATATCATTTGGATAAGTTTTTTTATATACAGTTATACTATGATATGGATACACATTCCCCCCAAGCGTTACCATATTGTGACTGTTTCCCAATTGTTGATATTTAGAGAAATATAATTAAGTGATTGATGGTTTTGGAACATCAAAGTTACTATGATGACCTTTTATCTTAGGATGACTCCTTCGTGTTGAGATTCGATTTTCATGATGAAGATGCATAGATCGCTTCACAGGAACACCCTTTTTCCTATTGATAGTATGTGGTGGTTGTATGAATGGACTGCTTATATTGTCCTCACTGTCATAAAATTCAGCACGGTTTTTTTTTTTTTTGAGAGTCTATATACAAGTTATACATATTATGTAGTAAGAAACGTTCTTTAATAATAACAGTCACTGAAAGGGGAAATGATCTCAATACACCACTCTAGTTATACAATGTCTCATGATATTCTTCTCATTTGGTGACACATGGAAATTCCAATACCAAAAATCTTTCACGTTGTCACTTACATTATACGAAAGTCTATCTTGATAAGGTTTCCTACATATATTAGCCCAACATGCAAGTTCATCACTCTCATGTTATTGAATCCTAATTTTTTAATGCCTCCATAAACTTTTGCTTAATGTTTTGTACATTATTTTTTTCATTGATATCAACCGATCTAATGTAGTTCTTTTTCCAACAACACCTGTCAATAATTCCCTACTATCACTTATGCCATATTGAGATTGATATTTTGCAATTTTTCCAAGGGTTGATGTCATATTTCTTGATACTAACCCATTTACCTTCACCCCTTTGGAATTTCTAATGCCCAATAATTGAACTATATTTCTTAGATATTTGTGCTTTCAAAATATATTTAAGAGTTAAGCTTGTGCTATGATAGATATACCTTGAAAAATATTTTTGATAACCTAATTTACTTTATCTTGAACTGCTCATTCATGAATTAGTGGCCTCGTTTCTTCAATTTTAGTTGATTCTATATTATCTATAAAATTATCATTAAAGACAATTGCTTGCAAATTCTGATTAATGTCCATGTTTTTCTAGGTGTGGTAAGATCTTGTTGTAGGTAACTTGCTTTCCCCACATAAAAAATATATATAAATTTCTAATTTCTAATTTGAACTTGACATGTACATTGAAAAAAATTAGAATATTAAAAGGGTGACTTCATTTGTGTGGTCAATATTCGCATTGACAAGTTCCTCTACATCTCTCATTTCCTCATCATTTCCAGGTGCATCCACATCTATTTCAAGCTCTCTGTTTTGTAACTATACATCTCCTTCATGCTCTCTATTTTGTACCTCCACATTCCTTTAGGTTCGCTATTTTCCTTTGATGCTCTTCTGTTTTACAGTAGATCATTATTTTTTTTCATTTAAAATAAATACATTTTATAATATATTGTTTCACTAGTATATATATATATATTAACGACTAAAATTTTGAACTAAAAATTGTAAGTAGGTGCAGGGCTTTTTATATTGATGCATCACACTATACTACATTTGGAGGTGAGAAACACTAGCGCCCCTTCACTTAATGTTCCCTAATGTGTTAAATCTCTATGCAATTCACCAAATCCATTACTTCCAACTTAGCCTTATTTTCCCAAAAAAAAATATTATTATCATCAAATATATATCTTAAAAATACAATTGGCGCCCATATATGTAATGAACTTGGAGTAAACTCTATTTCTGTTAATAAAAATTCTCTTTATTTACATCTATGCTAGATAGATTGTACTTGAATGTACATGCTGATTTGAGTTACATGCTGATTTCATGCTTGTTTCACAGGATTATTAATCACCAAAATATTTTCACCCCAATTTCCTATTTCAATATCTATAATAAATTTTTTATATATGTGAACAGATTATGTTGGTTTACATATATGTTTTCACCCACAATTTCCTATTTCAATATCTATAACAAAATTTTCTGGTTGATAACTCCTATAATCAATATCTTTGAAACCTCCACGGCCTGCTTCCATGTAAGTAAAATTTGTCTTTCATTCATTCACGATGGATCCTTCTCTGCAACAACTTATTTCTTCTAGGCTACTCTTTCCTATGCTATTGCCTTAAGACATTTCTTTTGCAACATATGGTGCAATTTCTAGTTAAATTTAATTAATAAGCATAGAAAATCAATATTTACAATATTTTTTTCTAAATTATATGTCCATTTATCTTTCTATATATATCATAAGGAAATGTAAAATATATACACTATAAATATTAATAAATTAGTGAGCATATAAATTAATGATTTATATGAGTAACTATTATATTTTAGAACTTTATATTTAAATTTAATTAATAAGTATATAAAATTTCAATATTTATAATAAAATTTTTCTCCAAAATTATATCTCTATTTATTTATCTAATATTATGCATATTTCATTAAAATAATAAATTAAATCAAATTATAAAACATATCCAAGAAAAAGAAGTTGTTTTTAATGCGACTTTTTGGAGTTTCTGGTGGATTTGCTGGCACTCAAAAATTTGAGTTGAAATGTTGATTTGTGTTATTTAAATTGATTTTTTTACTGTATATATGGATTCAGCATACTGAAAAAATTTTAGGGCACTTAGATTGTGCAGAGTTTACCTATCAAGCTTGTGATTTCAATGAATTCTTTGGGGATTTTAAACAAATTAGATTGGAAAATTCCACGAGAAAGAGATCAAATTATAAAACATATCCAAGAAAAAGAAGTTGTTTTTAATGCGACTTTTTGGAGTTTCTGGTGGATTTGCTGGCACTCAAAAATTTGAGTTGAAATGTTGATTTGTGTTAT
The DNA here is from genome assembly GCA_034641835.2 of Pinus albicaulis. Classification (NCBI taxonomy): domain Eukaryota; kingdom Viridiplantae; phylum Streptophyta; class Pinopsida; order Pinales; family Pinaceae; genus Pinus; species Pinus albicaulis. The sequence continues at coordinate 273,050,647 of CM076584.1, read as the reverse complement.
TTAAATTGATTTTTTTTACTGTATATATGGATTCAGCATACTGAAAAATTTTTAGGGCACTTAGATTGTGCAGAGTTTACCTATCAAGCTTGTGATTTCAATGAATTCTTTGGGGATTTTAAACAAATTAGATTGGAAAATTCCACGAGAAAGAGAACTATATATATATATATATATATATATATATATATAAATATATATATATATATATATATATATATATATATATAAATTGAAGCTTCTGGTGAAAACTTCACTCATATTTAGTATAGAGAAGCAATGCTTCTCTATCCTGAAGATGGGTGAAGTGTTCACATATTACCAAGATGAAAATCACCACTCTAACGAAAATTTATTGATGTTGCATCAGCACTTTTCAAAATTAGCATGAATATTACTAACGTTTTAAAACAAATGTTCATACTTGATAAATAAAAAATCAACACTTTTCAAAATCAACATGAAAATCACGATATTTAAAAAAGAAAATCAACGAAAATTTAAAGTTCAAAAAATATGCTCCAAAAAATAAAGGTAATTTTCCATCACCTTTTTTCAAAATCGACATAAAAATCATGACATTTAAAAAAAAAAAAAATCATAAAAAAATTTAAGTGCCAAAACTATGCTAAAAAAAAAGGGTGATTCTGCATCACCACTTTTCAAAATCAGGTGTTTTTTTTGCTACCTCAAAAAATAAGGTACTAGGTATTTTTCCTATTTGATCGGTAACTATATTTTTTTTGTCCATAGAAATCCATGCTCATGTTGGCTTCCTCAATTTTAGAATTTTGTCACAAAGAAATAGTCAACGAATTGCGCAATAACAAACAAAATCTTTCTATAAAAAAAAACCCTTGGCTGCGCGTTGTGTTGTGTTAGGGTTTCTACGCTGCGTGGCTGCCCCTGTGGCGGCCTTCCTAAGGCCTGATCCTATGGAGACGCAGGCCTCTCCCAAGGATCCGCCTTCTTCTCCTGCCATTGACGCCTTCAACCAGCTTCTTGCGAGATTGCTCCAGAAGAAACGAAGTGAAGCTTCCAAATTCGTTAAGAAGCTCGATGATATTCCAGAGATATCACTGCCTCTAGAGACCCCCATCCAAGTAGCTTTGTCTCTGGCTGATCGTGGTCTCATCGGTCAATTCACGGGACTATGGCCTTCTCCAAAAACTACTGAGCAATGGGTCAACAGGAACTGGGCTCCTCTGATCAAGCAAAGTGTTACTTCTTACTTTCTTGGGCGAGGGTATTTCCTCTTCGAATTCTCCTCCAAAGAAGACAAAGATCTGATATTCCAAAATGGGTCGTATTTCATGGGTCCTCAGGGCCTCTATCTGAAAAAATGGACTCCAGACTTTGATCCAGCTGTCGATGTTCCCAAGGCTGTCCCGGTGTGGGTTTGGCTCCCAAATCTCCCAGTTCACTGCTGGAACTGGGATTCATTGAAACACATTGGCAACTCTCTTGGGAAATTCATAGATCGGGCAAACAACAAGGACCAATATGACTGTGCTAGAATCTGCGTAGAAGTAGATCTAGAGGTGGGTCTCCCAGAGGCAATAAAAATCAAAGTCGGCAGCTGGTCTCATGTGCAGATCTTGGATTATGAGCAGTTTCCATTCAAATGTAGGAAATGCCATGTTCATGGAAATTTTTCTAGAAACTGCCCAGCCAACGCTGAGCTAGAGAAGGGGATCGAAGAGGGTTGGAATCAAGTCAAGCACGCCAAAACCAATCACAAAGGGAAAAAACCGGGAGGACCCATTGGAAAAGGCCCTGTTCCGGCTAATGCTCAGCGTCCCCCTCCCAAAAAGGCACCAAAAAACAAATTTGATCCGTTAAGTCAGCAGACAGAAGCTATCCAAGAGAACAAGACCCAAAAATCAGATTCTCCAAGCAAGGGTACCCCCTCATCCTCCCTTAAAGGAACAAGTTCTGAAGATCCCAAAGGTATGACCTCAGAATATGGGGAAGAAGAGCAGGAAACGGATGAGTCAGAGGAAGAAGGGGAAATAGGGGAGTCTCAAACCTCGGTAAGGAGATCCACAAGAGGCCGCAAAACTGCCAGGGAAAAAAGAGAGCAGGAGACTTACAAAGACAAGCTACAGGGCAGTCAGCCAACTCTGGAAAAACTGCTAGCCTCAATGTCTAGGATGTCGAAAAACCAGTCTCAAGGCTCCAAGGGAGCCCATCAGAAACATAAATAATGAAGGTCATCTCCTGGAATTGTAGAGGTATGGGGAGCAAAGTTAAGGAAGAAGCCATGAGAAGCTTAATAAGAACGGAATCTCCCGACATTCTTCTCATCTAGGAGACTAAACTGGAAGATGTAATCTTCCTGCATGCAAGCAAGAAATTTTGGTTCAAAAGTGAAGCAAGAGAAATCTCTGCTCGGGGTGCCTCGAGAGGGATTGGCACTCTATGGAACGCAAGCAAATTTGAAGTCATATTTGAGGCAAGAAATACTCACTGGATGCTGCTGAAAATGCAGAATCTGGAAACGAAAGAAATCTTTTTCCTTTTCAATGTATACTCTCCAGTCAATGTGGGGGAAAAAAAGGATTTTTGGGACTCTATAAGGCAACAAGAAAAATTGATAAACTTGGAAAATATAATTATTGTTGGAGACCTCAATCTCACTCTTCACTCGTCTGAAAAAAGAGGAGGCAGCGTAGTTCGAGATCCGGCAAGGGAATGGGCGGAAGATCTTATGCAGGACTGGGACCTGCTGGATAGCAAACCTTCCTCCGGTAAGTACTCTTGGACTAACAAAAGAGTGGGCCCAGGTCATATTGCTGCCAGATTAGATAGATTCTTCATACAAAGCTCCTTTCTGTTACTAGGTTTAGAACCTAGAGTGCACATCCTCACAAACAGCATCTCAGACCATAAGCCCATAAAGCTAGAGCTCCTAGCCCATCCAGATCTGGGTCCTATTCCTTTTAGATTTAGTCCTCTCTGGGTCAAGGAACCAGATTTCATGCAAATAATCAAGGATTGTTGGAGTCAGCCAGTCAAAAGTTCTCCTTTTTTTATCTGGGAGGAAAAGCTTAGAAGGGTAAAAGGAGCTCTAAAACGATGGGCCAAAACCTTGTCCAACCCTGCTACAGAAAGAAAAACCATCAAAGCCTCTCTTGCCTCTCATCAATTCCAAATGGAGAACGTTGTAGTCACAGAAGAGCTGCTAGATCAAGAGGCTCACCTGCAGCAGAGTCTTCATAAGGCCTGTTTAGCTGAAGAAGAATACTGGAGGTTAAAATCTCGAAATCTCTGGCTCAAAGCAGGGGACAGGAATTCTGCATTTTTCCACAAAAAAGCCCAGGCCAGGAAATGCTTTAATACTATTTCTGAGATCAAGGAGAATAATGACACCCACAAGGATTTTGAAGACATCAAGAAAGAAGCCTTTTCTCACTTCCAAAAATTGTATAGTAAGGACACGGATCCGGACCATTACTCAGAACTGTTAGACATTGTTCCTTCCTCAATCTCTCCTCGTATGAACGAGATCCTTGAGGCCAAAGTCACTAAAGATGAAGTTAAAAAGGCCCTTTTTGACATGGATCCGGACAAGGCCCCTGGTCCGGATGGATTTTCTGCCGGGTTCCTCCAAGTTTGTTGGCAGATTGTTGAAAAGGATTTATTCAAAATGGTTCAAAAATCTCAAAATGCTCAGAAAATAGGAGGCAACACAAACACAGCTTTCTTAGCCCTCATCCCTAAGGAAAATGGTGCCAACAATTTCAGCAGATTCGTCCGATTTCCTTATGCAACACAGGGTACAAGATAATCACCAAAGTAATTGCAAATAGACTAAAGCTCATACTTCCCAAAATAATTCCTGAGAATCAAGGAGAGGAAGGCAGATCGTGGACAACTTCACCCTTGTCCAAGAGGCAATCCACTCAAGTCTTCATCGAAAAGAACAAGGTATGGTGATTAAATTCGACCTAGCAAATGCCTTTGATCGAGTAAATCATAGATTTCTTTTAAAAGTCATGAGCAAGTTTGGTTTTGGAGCAAATTTCATCAAATGGACCCCGGCTTGCATCTCGGAGCCATGGATTGCTCCTCTTGTAAATGGTAGAGCCAATGATTTTTTTAAAGCTTCAAGAGGGCTTAGGCAGGGGTGTCCTCTTTCCCCTCTGCTTTTTGTCATTCAAGCCTCTGTCCTCAGCTTCCTGTTAGACAAAAAGATGCAAGATCAAGATATTAATGGATTGTGTATTGCAAGAGGGGTCAAAAACATAAATCACGCCTTATTTGCGGACGACACTCTGTTATTGGGAGTTGCCTCTCTTTCCTCTGCCTCTAAATTCAAAGTAGTATTAGATGATTTCTGTGAGGCTTCAGGCAGCGTCTTAAATAAGAATAAATGCCATATTTTCAGTTGGAACACTTCGCCCAGATTGCTCTCTGCCATTTCTAGATGTTTGGGTTTTGCAGCCTCCTCTTCTTGGACCTCTTTCAAATACTTGGGTCATCCTGTTTATCATAAAAGACCTACAAGTAAAGACTGGCTCCCACAACTCGAAAAATTCAAGTCCAGGATCCATGCCTGGGGTTTCTCCTTGCTCAACTTTGCTGGTAAATCTGTCCTAATAAAATCTGTGCTCACCAGCCTCCCTCTATTTAATTTTGTTGTGCTCCTCGCTCTAGCAAGCATATTAAAAAAAATGGAAGAGTTCATGCAGAGGTTCTTTTGGAAGGGTGGCAAACAGAATGAACACAAGATTCCCCTTATCAGTTGGGAAACCATCTCCAAGCCATTGTGGGAGGGTGGTTTGAATTTCAAAAATCTTTGTCAGCAAAATGTAGCTATGGCAGCGAAGATTATTTGGAGGATCATTGCACCCAAGCCTGGCTGGGCCCAATTGGTTCTCTGGAAAAAGTATTTCAGAGGTCCTCGTTATAGCTGTCTAGACAATGTGATCCATCTGCCTAACTCATCCTTCCTTAAACTGTATGTTAAAGCTGCTCCTTTAATCAAAGAGAACTCCTACTGGATTCCAGGAAATGGAAAAAAGATCAACATCTGGACTGATAAAATCATGAATATGGATCCAATTGAAGATAGAGCCTCCATTAGAGCGCTGAGATGTTGGATGGATAGAGAAGGGCTGTGTTCGTTATGGGATATCTTGCTGTGGAGTGAATCTGTTTGGGCAGGTTGGAAACTTATTGAGGTGCCGGCTCATCTGATTAACGAATGGTCCACGCTGCTTGACCTCCTTCATGGCTTGGCACCCACGCACATGAGGAAAAGAGACTTGAAAGGCTGGGGGCCGAAGGCCAGAGGCTACGCTGTCTCCATGGGGTATGCCAAGCTAAAAGAGAAGCCATACGTCCCACCTGACCTAGCACCTTGGCAAGGTGTCTGGCGTTTCCCATCGTGGCCCAAAGTCGACTTCTTTTCTTGGCTCCTTTGTCATAGAAAAATTCTAACGTATGACATTCTGCAGAGAAAAGGGTTCCATGGTCCCTCCATCTGTTCATTGTGCAATGAAAACGTAGAGACAACAGTCCATTTAATCCTTGAATGCAATTTTTCTAAGCAGATTTGGCTCTCCTTCATCCACAATCTGGATCCTAACTTTTTGCTTCCTGGTTCCATTGCTGATCTGTTCTCTAATTGGGAAAACAGATTCCCTGGCCCTCTTCCTAAAAACCAGGTAGTCAAAACTGCTTGGGTTGTTCTTCCAAAGGTTATATGTTGGCAGATATGGCTCGAACGAAACAGAAGAATTTTCAGAAATACTAAACAGACTCACAAGGCCTTAGAAATCAAGATTAAATGTCATTTAAAGGAATGTTTGACTAATGTAAAATATGATTCTAATCTTAGCCAACAGGACATTGCTTGGGGTTCATTCCTGGGCCTGCAATTCCAAACAGTAGTCAGAAATGTCCCTCCTCTCAAAGACCGGAAAATAAGGAAATATGAAACTGACTTTCAAGACTGGCTCTCATCGCACTCAAGGCACTCTCTCTTTTTTGATGGGGCAGCAAAGGGCAACCCGGGCAAAGCTGGTGCAGGCGGCGTTGTTGTAAGCCCAACTGGGGAAAAAATCTACTCCTTTGCTTGGGGGCTTGGACATTCATCCAGCGTCCAGGCTGAGGCTTTGAATCTCTTTCAAGGTCTCAAGACCCTCAAAGAGTTAAATATAAGTGAAGCTAATGTTATAGGAGATTCCCATATCATTATAAACGCAATGGTTTCCAACTCCTCAGCTCAGGATCTTAAACTAGCAAGGCTGATTTCCAGAATCAAGGGTCTGGAAAACGCTTTTCAGAAGTTGAATTACTTTCATGTGCTGAGAACTCACAACAAAGAGGCGGACATTGAAGCCAACAAAGCTGCCCTCCTCTCTGCTGGGGTCAATATGAACGGCGAAGAAAAATCATGGGAACCCATTCCATAATCTGATTATTGTCATGTTCTACTGTTTTCTCTTAAATAAATTTGTTTGTATCTTCAAGTTGGGAAAAATCTCTGAAATCGAATCTATAGATTCCCCATCAAGGAACAAATCTCCAAGTTGTAGCTTCACTCTCATTCCTAGCAAGGAGATGCACCAGGATTTAGACACTCTCAATGTAATCAGATTTTCGGCTTTCAGGCCATGATGAATATAAATACCCCATAACCGTTTCTGTAAAAAAAAAAAAAACAAACACAATATTTCTATCGAAAAGTTCCCCATCCCTGCATGCACTCTCCCTTAACACAATTCTCCCTCACACCTTCCTTTTACATGATACTTATATTTAAATGGTCAAATCCACTTAATATTAATAAATCCACACAACATATCAATGTCAAAGAAGTTATGCGAAGTTCAACTCTTCGATTCCCTAGGGGTTCACACCCAGAAACAATGTTCACCAGTGTTCTATGCTAAATTTCAACACATAAGTCATTACTTATGAATTATATGTGTCCTTTGAGATCACGTTAAATGCACTAGACATATGGCTTAGTTATTTGCACCAATATATGTAGTCGACAAAATGCAACAATGGAATCCAAACTTTTATTATATGAAACACTTATTTTCCTTCCCTTACCTCTGTGCATAGCTATTTTTCATACTTCACACATGTGACCACCCAAGTAGGTGTCTTATAATTGTAGCAGAATGTAAATATTTATTGATACATTGTATGAAATGCAAAGATGCAGATTAATGCATTGCACTGAACATAGTTAATAGTTATGCATTAAAAGGACACTTTACCAAGTTTTTTAATCACTCGTGTATTATAGTATGTATTACTATATTATATTTATTATAGTATATATCACTCATTTTTTTATATTATAGTATTTGCTTAGTTCTTTCCTAGCTGGCATTGTTTCATTTTTTTATGGGTATAGAACTGCAGTGGGAATAAGCAGGGGGCTAAATTCCCCGCATGAATTCGCCAAGCCAAGTATTATTCCAAAAACCTAAAGTGTGATGTGTTCCAATTAAACTAAATTTTTTTTGCAGAGGTGCAGGAAATGCAGAGGAAGCTTTCATTGTGCTTCCTCTGCACTTTCTCGAACCTGTAATCCAGCCACTCTAGGACTGCGCAACCATAACTACCACTCTTATACTCGCCATAATTATTTATAAATGTGAGTGCTTTGAAGATACTTCATTCAAGGGACAGGAAAAAAAATGATGGATTTACAATACGTCCCTAGATAGATCATCTATCACGGACAGGAAGACTGCCATCTATATTTTTTATCATCCCAATGCCTTAGATGCAATATTGACAACCTACAATAGTTGGCTTTAGCTAAAATCTTAAGCAAGAGTTAGGGTGATAGTAACAATCTAACATGACCCACATGTGAAGACGAAGGAATTACCATCATTTTTATAGTGATGATAATTGAATTGAAATAAAACAACTAATATTATCCTCGAATCATATTTTAGCAGCCAAAAAGAGCACACAAACCACCATTTCAACCCATTGGATATTAGGATGATATGATTGAAGGAGGATCATGCTAGCAACAATTGGTATCAATTTGAGAGGTGGCATAAGTATGCCAACCTTTTGAATTGAATTGAGAAATATATCACACACGTTCCACACAGAAATGTAGCGATATGGATTTGAAAGTAGTAATGATGAAGCCAATGTAATCATCGTCTATTGGAAAAAGCAAGTGTTGCAAGTCTACGAGAGTTATAAAACACCAACCAATGGAGGAAGCTAGAAAAATAACTAAGAGGTGAAATTTTAGAGTCTATGAGAGTTAGTATGTGACAGTGACAAGAAGATTAGTGCAAGACTGGCATGATGGATATATAAATCTACAATATTAATACAAAGAGAAGTTAAAGGAATGGCAGCAATGAAGAGTGTGCGGTGAGGAAGAGACTATATTTCTTGTTGATCTAGTATGATGTGATTATGGAAGAATAGATAGCATCGGGAGAGCCAAAGATCGTAGAAGGGAAATATGGGAATTCGTCTATCATTGGTGTCCTAACCGGTCTACGTGGCCTAGAAAAGAGAGGGCCCTTTCCGCTCAAGAGGATGGTTTACACGGTAGGTCACAACTGCACCAAATAAGTTAACTCGACAGGGATTATGGGAGAGCCCTGCGATTATGAGAGGGCCCTGTGATCTAGAGAAGTTCCTGTAATGGAAACAATAACAATAAGAATACATTCTATTATAATGTTTTGTGTTGAGAATATGGCCATATGGTGTGCTTCCAAAGCATTGGAAATCTTGTTGGACGAGGAAAATGAATACTCTGGTCAATGATATAAGATTCAATTTGTTTGTTGTTAACGCTAAAAAAAAATCTCTCTTGGATGCAGGAAATATTCAAATTTTCTCGAACCCATAGTGATAGCAGAAGGACTGAGTGGCTAGGAAAAAGCTACAATTTTGCGTTGGGCACTTGTTGGAGGCCGAAAGTTTTTTATTTTTTTTATTTTATACAAACTTTGATTTGAAGGACAAAACCTTTTGGCGTGTTTTCTTTTTAGATATCCCATTGTGTTGATTGAATGAATATAGGTTTTATGAAATTGAAACTTTCTTCTTAATGAAAAGTTTTAAAGAATATAAAAAATCATGTTTTTTCGTATTAGTGATTAATAGTTTCTATTAAGGTCGTTGGTGTAAATTAATGTTTCTTATTTAAAAATTGGAAATTTTAATAAGTATTTAATCTACAAATGTGGAATAAAAATGTACATATTATGTAGAAACCTTGAATACCAAGAAATTGTTCTTTTCTAGTCTGAAACTGACCATTCTTAGAATGATTGTATGTTACGTTACAAATTAAAGTTTTTGTTCCTAGTTGAATTAATTATATCTTTTCATAATAAATTTCCCTTGCACCCTGTTCTCCCACACATATGTCGTCCTCCACACATCTTTCATTCCTCACAAATTCATAGCTCTATGAAATTGTTGTCCCACACGATTAAATCTGTAAAAGTTTTCATTCAAAAAGAGCTTTAAATGAAATATTGAAGGATAAACACATTAGCAAATCCTATCTTTCTCTCAGTGTCAGACCATCAACCAAAGATACGCCCCGCCACTCTACCTAATGATTCCAAAACTTATGCAATTTCATTAGTATTTGGTTTAATAATAATGTGGTCCATGAGAGTTCTAGTCACTAATTTTTATTTTGAATATGAAAATGCCATCAATCAATGTACTTCAAGATTAATTATATTAACAACTTCTATCAAATTTTGTCAATACGAATATTCTAGTGGTTATTGTGAAAGAGCAAAGTGATAATATAGAGAAAACATGACAAAGAGAAAGGGTTTTCAGCTAGGAACACCTAGAGCTTTAAGTATCTTTGTTATTTCCTTTGTTTTGATAGTCACCTACAACAAGGCGCTCATCAGCAAGGTCGATTTTGTAAATAGCGCATTTGGTTTTCCCATTGAAAATATTCACAAATTTGATTATGTAGATAGAAAATACTTCAAAGCAAGTTTAGCTAATTATTTTTTAGTGTATTTATTTAGCTAAGAAATTCGTCGACGTGAAATTTATTCGAAAAAACCACAACATTACGGATGAAAGTTTCTATCACACTCAAACAATACATATTCAATGCACTTTGACACTGAGGAAAATGTCATAGTCACTAGCAAGTAAAACGTGAAATATTCATTATTTCTAGTTTAAAAACCACTCTCTCTAACTATGTCTATTACATTACAAATTAAATATTTTATTCCTAGTTAACTTAAAATGATCTCCCACACAACTAAATATGTAAAAAATTTAAATGGAAAAGAGTCTAAAATTAGTTTTCCGCCTGTGCAAAAATTTTAAAATATATTTGGATGGTTTTATGTGTTTTATGAATGTACCCCATCCTCCGCACATCTTTCATTACATATAGATTCATAGCTCTATGCAATTTTCTCCTGCACAACTAAATGTGTATAGGTTTTAAATGGAAAACAACTTAAAATGAAATAATAAAATATAAATGCACTAGAAATACCTATCTTGTTATCAGTGTCACAATAATAACCTAAGGAATCTCCCCCCTGTTCTCCCACACATACTTCGTCCTCCGCACATCCTTCATTCCTAATAGATTCATAGCTCTATGCAACTACTCTCTCGCACAGCTAAAGATGCAAAAGTTGTAAATGAAAAAGATTTTAAGATTAATTTCGTGTAGGTATATTCACTAAATGATGCAAATTGAAAGTTGTTTTCCATGCATGTTCAATAATTATTGTGTTTGCCTAAGCAAATTTTTATATATGTAATAGGAAAATGTGAAATATTATTACATTGTGAATTAAAATTTGTTTTCATAGTTAAATTAATTATGCGTCCCAGGAATAAAGTTCTCTATGCACCCTCGTTCTCCCGCACATACTTCGTCTTCTACACATCTTCCATTTTACACATATTCATAGCTCTATGTAACTGCTCTCCCACACAACTAAATTTATAAAAGTTTTAAATGGAAAATATTTTAGAACTAATTTCATCATTGCATAATAAAGTTCCCTCTACACCCCCATAATCCCGTACACACCCCTTCCTCTGCACAGTGAAAGCTCTGCATAAGGAAAGCTTCACACAAGAAAGCTCCACACAATGAAACATAATAATATTAATTCGATATTTGTTTATAGTTACATTAATTACGTGTTGACTGAATAAAGTTCCCTCTGCACCCCCATTCTCTCGCACATACCTCATCCTCTACATGCCCTTTGGACAATGAATGTTTTCATTGTGCGGAGTATGAAAGAGGAATCAAAACGTTTATTGTAAAAAATGCAAAACAAAACAACCCTACCTTAATCAATATGTATATTAAGCAAATATGTACATATTTAATACACAAATGTGAAATATTATCACATTACGAATTAAAGTTTTTGTTAATAGATAAATTAATTATGTGACACGGAACAAAATTCCTTCTACACCTCTGTTATCTCACACATACCTCGTCCTCCACACATCCTTCATTACACAAATTCATAGCTCTATGCCACTGCTCTCCTCCACAGCTAAATTTGTGAAAGTTTTAAATGAAAAATAGTTTGAAATTAATGTCATCCCTGTGGAATAAATTTCCCTCTGCAATCCTGCACATACCTCGTCCTCCGCACAGTAAAAGCTTATCACAAGAAAGCTATGTACAATGAAACATAATAATGTTAATTCGATATTTATTCATAGTTACATTAATTACATGTTGATGAAATAAAGTTCCCTATGCACCCTCGTTCTTCCACACATATCCCATCCCCCGCACATCCTTCATTCTGCACAAATTCATAGCTTTATGCAACTTCTCTCTTGCACATCTACATATGTAAAGGAATTTAAAATTAATTTTGTCCCTATTGAATAAAGGTCCCTCTGCACCCTCGTTCTCTTGCACGTCAGTGTACTTCACACACTAAATATTTGCATAAGGAAACATAATAATATTAATTGGAGATTTGTTCAATGCCCCCCTTGCCCCCCTCCACCTCCGCCTATGCAAAGGACTTGCAACCGCGTCAATTCCGACATTATTTGGCAGAGAAATAACATAATTGTGTCAATGTAAATGTCAAAGTACTCACCAACGAAATGGTCATTTAGAACATTAGTTCTTTTTTTTAAAATGAATTGTCAGACACTAACAAATATTGAAAATAAAACTCCCTCCACCAGGAGAATTTGTGACATTAGAACTCCCTCAAGAAATCGAAAATTAGAAATAAAATTTGAAAAAAATTAGATTTTTTTTTTTTTTTAATTTATGGGAAAATAGAAATATTAAGCAGTTTCCTGAAACTTCGGTTAAAATTGCAAAATACAGCAAAATAATGAAAAATCAACACACTTTGACCAAGAGGCAAATGTTATAATCCATAATAAAACAAAGACTAATAATATAATTCAAAATATTAAATACATCTTAACCTAATCATTATCTACATCTACCTAAAAGTTAAAATTAATAAAATTTTAATTTTGTATTTTACAATCTAAGCCTTTTTGAACAAAATAAGTCTCTACTCTTATATGCAATTTTACCATCAAGACTTTTGAAACTTTAACTAAGAGGTAGATGTTATAATCCCTAATAAAATAAAGACTAATAATATAATTCAAAATGTTAAATACATCTTAACCTAATCATTATCTACATCTACCTAAAAGTTAAAATTAATAGAAAAAAGTTAAAATTAATAGAATTTTAACTTTTTGAACAAAATAAGTCTCTACTTTTATATGCAATTTTACCATGAAGACTTTTGAAGAAAATAAGCCTATACTCTTACATTAAAATTTTGAAGAAAATTAGTCATACTTTTACATTAAAATTTTAAAGAGATGAAATTAAAATTAATAAAATGTTAATATTGAATTTTAGGATCAAGGCATTTTGGAAAGAAGTGAATTAAAGATGAATTTGATGTATCAACGTGTTTTAGCAAACTGAAAACCCAGTGTTTTTAGTGTGATATATATAATTAGGAGGATGCTATAATAAATTAAAAGTTTTATAAATTTATATAAATTAAGAAATAAATAATTCATTTTATTTTTAAATATTGTAATATATATATATATATATATATATATATATATATATATATATATATATATATATATATATATAATTTAATAATTTAAAGAATAGAAATTAAAATTTAAAAAAATAAGTATAAAAAATTAAAATAAATTTATTTTTAATATTTTCAAAATAGAAAAATAAGGTAAAAAAAAATTTTAAATGTTAAAAAAATTTTTAAAAAATTATTTATTTTAATATCATGCACAATAAAGAAGATGGAATATTTTTATATGTTTCCAGCAGCAAGTTGAAAGTATTTATGAATTTAATTGAAGAATATTACCCTGTACTTTGCAAGCTTCGTTAAAAGGATAATTCATAAATTTTGTGCTTAAACATGTTGCTCATCAATATATTTTTTTTTCTTTCAATTGATGGAAAGTGAGGTTTCATCAGAGGATACTTTCAAAATTTTGTGCTTAAGCGTGTTACTCGTATAAATATTTTTTCAAAAGTAAGGTTCCATAATCGATGGAAAGTAAGGATCATAAGTAACGTGGATAAGCATATCAAAATATCTCTCTTTCCTCTCTTTATTTTTTGGAAAGCAGGCATCTCACTTTCTAAATATATTATGTGTTTAATTATCTTTCTTTATTTCAATTGGAAATGCCACACCCATGATATGAGGTACGCATTTGAAGTTCTCTTTTATATGGTTAAAAAGTAAATATATATTAATTAGTACTAAATATTTATATTTATAAAATTAATATTTTTATATTAATATTATAGTGATAATTAAAGTTTAATAACATGAATATTATTTATTAAATTAAAAAAAATAAAAATTAATGTTTTATTTTTATGCTTAAAAGATAATAGTGGCAGAAGAATAGAAAAAAACAAAAAAAAATCATTCAACTGGAGCTAGTGAGCTCAAAAATTGAAATTGATGGAATTCCACTACTTTAGAGTCCACTACCTGCAATAAGCATAGAGTGTGAGAGCTGAGGACCATGACTGATCTTAATACCTTTTAAAATCCAGACCTCTACTCTCAAATACCCTTAAGCTTGCAGAAATTTATTAAGGTGAGGAATGAGTGATTAACACATTCTCATTTGTAATATGGATTACAAAAGTCTAAGATCTAACACTTCACACATTACTTCACTCATCATCAACAAGATCACATAGTGTGTTCTAGAAATTTACATCTTCTTGTTCTTAACAGTGAAAAATATAAATAAAAACCATAAGTTACTGACTCACAATGATTTATATTAGTAACAATTATATTTCATAACTTCATATTTAATTTTAGAAAAAATCAATATTTACAATATTTTTTTTCTAAATTATATGTCTATTTATCTATCTCTATATATCATAAAGAAATGTAAAATATTGTTAAACACACGCATGGTAAACAAGAAAGTAAACACACAAGGAGAAAGATAAGCGTGAGTTATATTTACTATTAACCATAGATGTGCTTTTATAGTACATTAGGTGACCCTTGGATTCATCTTCCAAGTGGTCTCTTGGACTCCTTCTGTCCATTCCCCTTCCACACCTACCCATTGAGGATTAGGTGTCCAATATTCCCCCCCCCTTAATCCGAAGGGGTATGTGTGAGTCCAAGAAGAGAGTTGTAATACAAATTTGCAAAGTTTGCATGACCGCACTTAGGCTGAATCAGCTCTCTGAAATTTTGGCATAAAGAGGTAGTTTAAGGATGACCACCAACACCGGAATGCTTAGTGCAGTTCCCAGAACTCTTCCAAATCTGGCAAGAAGCTAAGGGCTTTTGCTAGAGGAAGTGTGCCTCATATTTGAAGAGGGAGACCTTCAACCCAGAAGAAGGGAGGTCTACAACCTGTGATGGTTTAAGGATGACCACCAACACTGGAATTCTTAATGCATTTCTCGGAACTCTACCAAAGCTGGCAAGAAGCTGAAGTTTTCTGCTAGAGGAAGTGTCCTGAATTCTTTGAAGAGGAATAATATCAATCTTGCATAGATGGTTTAAGGTTGTCCACCAACCAAAGGAATGCTCATGGGCATCCATGTCTCTGGATACAACTCTGAATCTAGAATGACAAGTTGTGGCTCAAGCTCGCTTGAAATGTTGTGTCTCTAGCTACAAGTCTAAATCTGGAATGACAGGTTGTGGCTCAGGCTCGCTTGATGTGACTTCGAAGCTTGTAGATGACCACCATTTTCCCCCTTGTCAGGTACAAGGTGAGATGATGGCAAAAAATCAGCTGCAAGTTTGCTCAATATTTTAGAACAAGTTTTGACATGTGACTTAAACATCTTCTTGGCTATTGATGCCCATTGCCAAGAAGCGATCCATCCAAGATGAATCTTTGTTCTTGCATGAGGCTTGTTTCTGAAGCATCTATGTGAAGAATGGGTGTGTCAACCACAAAGCTTGCATGGGTGAAGATCGAAACAGTGATCTTTCATATGGCCAACTCGATCACAGTGTTGGCATTTTTCAATATGTTGTTGCTATTGTGGAAGAGGAGCAGGATCTGGAACAATTGAAGGTGAACTGTCATGAAGAAATCTGGTGCTCTGAAATTTTATGGGCTTGGAGTAGTCTGGAATATGAAAGGACAACTCCTTTTCATATCCAAGACTAGTTTTTTGCTTGTTATGGACAAGCTCTTCCCAAGGTTTGATGATGGCCTTGGGAGGTGAAGCATGATCTGCCTCTGCATACAAATCTGCTCCTTTATTTAGCACTAGATCTGAATCAACTTCATATTCTTGCTACAAATGACTTTCCTAAACATAAAACAGTTCAGAATGTTGTTTATATTGTTGCAACTCATCTTGTTGTAACTAAGATTCAAGTTGCAAAAAGTCAATCTTCTCTTGTGCAATTTGCAGAGAGGTTTGAATATCTAGAAGAGAGGCTTTGCTTACTTTCACTATGTCATCAACAGTAGATTGCATCAGGGTTTTCAATAGCTCTATTGCTTCATAAACTTTGCCCATTTTCGGCACTTCACACAAGGGCTCAATGCTTCAACTAAGAAACAACAATGAAAGGAATGCATTCACAATCCATGACACATACACAACAGTTCACCAGCAACAACAACAAACATTGCGCTGAGAGGCGCTCTACAACCCAGTATAGGGTAGATGTGTAGATTTAATGTAAGAAAGTTTGTAAACTTTTGTAATTTCGATTCAATATATAGGGTACATGTGTAGATGTAATGTAAGAAAGCTTGTAAAATTTTTGTAATGTCGCCTTAATTGTAATCAATATATTTGTAATAATTATCCCTACCTTTTAACCCCAAGTTATATTTACGAACACTAAAAAAGGTATGGTAAATAAATAAAAATAAAAATAAACGAGAGGTATGGTAAATAAATAAAACCCATATTTACTCCATAAACATCCTTATATATTTAAGAAAAATAAAAAAAGAAGTTTTATTGAGGTGAAGCCTATGGGCAAAATACCATGGAACAAATTATTATTAATACCATGGGCTAAATACCATGGGTCAAATACCATATTTTATATTATATTTACTCTTTAATCATATTTATATTTAAGGACACTCAAAAAGGATGTTTTATTTAGGTGAAGCCTATGGGACGAATACCATGGGCCAAATTAATATTATTATCTAATATTCATATTAATGTAAGAAAGTTTGTAAACTTTTTTAATGTCGACTCAATATATTTGTAAGGGAAAGGTAAAGTTGACAGACTATAGATTTTGGAAATCAAATAAGATTGAGAGATATACTTATATTTTGTTTTATTTAGGTGAAGCCTATGGGCCAAATACCATGGGCTAAATACCATGGTTCAAATACCATATTTGACCCATAGGCTTCACCTAAATAAAACAAAATAGAAGTATATCTCTCAATCTAAATCGTGGAAAAATCTGAACATTATATTATATCATTGGAGGGAGAGATAGAGGGAGGTGGGTGAAAAAGTGAGAGAGTGAGAGAGAGGACTTGAGATAGAAGAGAGAGAGAGGGGAAGATATATGGAGTTGGAAGGGGAAGAAAGATAGAGAGAGAAAGGGGGAGAGGGAGAGGGAGTGACAAGGGAGAAGGGGAAGAGAGAGAGAGAAGAGGAAGAGAGAGAGGGAGAGGAAGAGGGAGGGAGAGATATATATATAGAGATATGGAGAGAGAGTGTGTATGTTTTTGGGGTGATAAGGAGAGACAATGGGAGATAGAGATATATATGGAGGGGGGAGATAGGGAATAAGAGAGAGGAAAAGAGAGGGAGGAAGGAAGAAAGATAGATATGGAGAGAGAAGAGGAAGAGAGGAAAAAAGAGAGATAGAGGAAGAGGGAGGAAGAGAGAGAGTGGGAGAGGAAGAGGGCAAGACAGAGAGAGAGGGAGAGGAATAGGGAGGGAGGGAGAGAGAGAGATAAATATATGGAGAGATATGGAGAGATAGTGTGTATGTTTGGGGGCTGAGAGAGAGAGAGAGATAGATAGATAGAGATAGATACTTAGGGGAAAGAGGGAAGAAAAGAGAGAGAAAGAAAATGTGTGTGTGTGTGTGTGTGTGTGCGAGAGAGAGAGAGAGAGAGAGAGAGAGAGAGAGAGAGATCATGCCATGTGTTTCAGGGGATGGGATAGAGAAACAAATAAGGAGGGATGGAGGGAGGTATAGATATAGATGGCAGGGGGGAGAGGGAAGAAGATAAAGATAGAGAAAGGGAGGGAGAGGTGGTGAGAGAGAGACCAGGGAGAGAGGAAGGGGGAGAGAGAGAAGCAGAGAGGGAGGGAGATAGACACAGAATGGAAGGTGGACACAAAGACAGATATAGACATAGAAGTTATATCTAGAAAGTCATGAATACTTTTGTTTTTCACTAAAATATATGTATTGATTTGAGTGTAGTAGTTGATTTCTAATCCAAATTGATCACTTTCACTAGATGCATTGATTTCAATGAAGATGTCAATTTTTAATCCTATTTAATACCTTACACTAGATACATTTATTTTATTTAGATGTTGATTTTTACTCCGATTTTATTGCTTACAATAGATGCATTGGTTTCAGTGTAGATATTGATTTCTAATCGTATTTGATAACTTGCACTAGATGCATTGATTTCAGTGTAGATGTCCATTTCTAACCCTATTTAATACCTTACACTAGATGCATTGATTCTAGTGCAAATGTTGATTTATACTCCTATTTTACTGCTTACACGGGATCCACTGGTTTTAGTGTAGATATTGATTTCTAATCCTATTTTATTGCTTGCCATAGATGCATTGAATTTAGTGTAGATTTTTCTTTCTAATCCTATTTGATTGTTTTCACTAGATGCATTGATTTCAGTGTAGATGTTAATTTCTGATTTGATGTAACTAGATGTATGATGTGCATTAATTTCAAAGTAATTAGATTAATAATGTGCATTGATTTCAATGTAAGCACATCTCTGCCCCCTCCATCTATATCTCTATCTCCCATTGTATCTCCTTCTTTATCTCTCCATCTCACCTCCTAAACATACACACACTCTCTCCATATATATCTATCTCTCTCCCTCTCTCTCCCTGCATTTTCTACTCCCTATCTCTCCCTTCTCCTTCTCTCTCTCTAACACTTCTCTCTTCATATCTATATCTCCTCCACCCCTCCTTGTATTTGCATCTCCCTTCTCTCCTCTATGCATTGGTTTCAATATAGATATTGATTTCTAATCCTATTTGATTACTTCCAATATATGAATTGAATTTAGTGTAGATTTTTCTTTCTAATCCTATTTGATTGTTTGCACAAGATGCATTAATTTTACTGTAGAATTTGATTTCTTTGATTGTTTGCACTTGATGCATTGATTTCAGTGTATATTTTGATTTCTGATTTGATGCAACTAGATGTATGATGTACATTAATTTCAAAGTAATTAGATTAATAGTGCACATTGATTTCAGTGTAAGCACATCTCTGCCCCCTCCATCTATATCTCTATCTCCCATTTTCTCTCCTTCTTTATCTCTCTATCTCTCTATCTCCCCCCCAAACATACTCTCTCTCTCTCTCTCTATAGCACTCCTCTCTCCATATCTATATCTCTTCCTCCCCACTGTGTCTTTGCATCTCTCTTCTCCCCTCCATCTATATCTCTATCTCACCCCCAAAACATACACACGCATAGTGTGAGCACATAAACATTATTCATGACACGAGTTGACTTATGTGTTACAATAATTCAACCATAAATAAAAAACTTGAATTTTCATCCAAAATAAAATTTTATATTACCTAAAATGTCTTCTTCTTGAAACTATAAACCATTTGTAATTGGTTACATCCTTATTATTCCCATTTTCCATCATTCAACAATGTTAATCATTTTTCATTCAAACATGGTAATAGAGAATAACTAAATGTGTGACAATAAGAACAATAAAATAAAATAGTTTCATATTGATTGCAATGAAGATTGTTTGTAATTGACTTCATTCTTATTACTCACATTTTCTATCATTCAACATTGTTATATTGTCCCTTTTCCCTTAAATTTTTTATTTCATCATTTTTCATCATTCAAGTTAGTAACTGTCTCATCATTCATTATTAATCTTAGACATTTTTAGCATATTTAAAATGATCAAAATAATTAGATGTTCAACAAATGTTTTATGACCACACACGACTGAAACTAGCCTAGATCCATCTTAACTCCGGATCTATCAAGCGCCGAGAGGGATCAAATCTCTCGAGGTGCAAACCTTTCCTCAAGTTTTGCACTAAAAAAATAGGTTTTCACCTCGAGAGATTTGATCCCTCTCAGTGCTTGATAGATCCAGAGTTAAGATGGATCTAGGCTGGTTGTAATGCACTTCACATTGGTAATGGAGACAATCAATAGGAACAATTCCAAGTATAAACAAGAGTCTTTAGTATACAATTACAACACTGTATTTGAAATATGTTGCAAGATATATTTTGCAACCACCCTTCTTTCACCAGTTTTTAATATCAACAACAACATGAATACTTTATCTTCATTGAAAAATGGAAAACAAGTACACAACAAGATATTTCAGAAATGATAGAAGCTCATCATTCAAAGCTGGTATGTAATGCCCAAAAATATGGAAGCCATAGTTATTTCCCAGCAATAATATCAGTCCCGCAACCCAACCACTAATACATAGCCCATAAATTAGGTACTCGACCTCGCAAATGCATTAGATAGACCCCACGGTCCATATGTCCAACTCTGCCACCAATTACTCGAACTAACTGATCTGAAAATGGAAGCACTTGAAAATTTGTGCAAGGCATCCATTTTCATTAACTTAAATATGAAACTTCTTAGATCTATTCTAGAGATTGACTGTAGGGGCATTTACTGGATATGTCACCTTTGATAAAAGGATGAGATCCAGAGGCTACCTGGCCCTTTATAGACTCTATGATTAGAACTTGAAGAAGTTAACACTCATAATCTAAAAATGAAATTACTTTTATTTTCTGTTCAAGGTATTCATTTCCATAAAATTATATGTGCAAACTGTCATTCATGTCTTGCAATTGAAACAAAGTTCTTTTGGTAAATTTCTGAGTCTTATGTGTGAAGGAGTGTTATTTCTTTTTACTGTTTAACATATTAGATCTGAAAAACATGGCAATATAAAATCACATAATATAACACAACAGCTGATGAGGTAGTTCACCCCTCCTGGGCTACATCTGCCGGGTCCAAGGCCCCCAAATGGGCATGTCCTTGCTCTATTATATGCTCAAATGGGTTATACAGTGATAAGAAAGCCTAAACATGAAAAATAAGCTATGGAAATGATTTCAAAACACATAAAATAGTAAATATAGGCTTTTGTTTCACCTCAAATGGTTAACTATAGCCCAATACAGCTCCAACACTCCCTAGGCCTTGATGGCTCTTCAAGCTTCTCTACTAAAAAATTACTTTAATATGAGATTTGTTACCTCTATAACCTGCACCATTAGCGCTGGAATGCTCAAAATACCCGAAATCAAAAAAAAAAATCATCCAAAAAGGTTCAGCCTAGTGAAAGTTATGCCCAACTGAAGTTTTGTCCAGTTTGGCCTAAAAACCCTCCACCAAACTTGGGAGGACTGGAGTTAACTCCACCAAAATAGAAATTTCCACCTGATTTGGGGGATCTGCTCCAGTTTAGCCGCGTGGGTTATTAGGCAATATATGTTAAGGTTAAAGCGGTCACATGCAAACCGCAACGGTCGGAGCGTTTAACATTAACAAACCATAAAACATAACCGTGTATTGCTGACCCGCAGTCATTCACAACCGACCCGTGGGTATGGATGACCCGCATGCACGTTCGACCCACCATTGTGTTCACACTTAACACTGCCACGTTCACTGCTCAACCAGGTTCTGTTCTGCGTTCAATGCTAACCCTTGTTCACACTTCACCCCGCAAGTAGACACCACCTAGGGCTCTGTTCACACGTCACCTCTGCACGCCCGTTCAACGTCCAACCATCTCTGCCCATGGTTCACACCTAACCCGCAGGTAGACACCACTCGCGGGTGACCCGTGCCCACTTGCGTCGGGTCGGGTCGGGTATTAATGACCAAATATATATATATATATATATATATATATATATATATATATATATATATATATATATATATATATATATATTTAAACTTCAAAATTTCTAAAGATTGAACCTTGAGGCCTGGGGCCACGTGGAAGCCTTCAGGCAAGCCACGTGGCACCCACTGAAAGTCCATCCAATTTTTTATAAAAATAATAAAATTTCCATTTTCCACAAAAATTTTGAAGATGTTATTTTTGCCTTCCAAAGTGTTGTTTTGAAGGTTATTGGGCAAAAGTAAAACTTGAATATCTTCCACATCCGACATTGGATTTGAGTGTCGTTCATGGTGTTAGGATAGTAATGAAGAACACTATCTGGTCGATCAGTTTATTACCAGTTCTTAGCAGTTCCAATTTTGAGCATTGTTTTCACTTAGAGCATGATCACCTGATCAAACCTCCCCATTGGGAAGATTTTGCACCCCAAAAGCTCTCTGATTATAGAAAATGAAGATGAGGAGACTAATTCTCCACTCTTCCAACTTTGAACCACTAAAATCTTCCTGACTTCATCAAAATGAACTTCTCATAAAAAGATAAATTGTTCCTTGAATCCACTGACCGACCGTTGCTAACATTGACTGAGTCATGACGCAAATTCTTGAAATTTGTAGAACAGCAACTATAGCTTGTAGAAATCATTCTATTTCTACAATGGTCAAACTTCAAAGAAGACTGAAAATAATATTCACCTTGCCAACTGTTCACATGGCGAATTTTTGTTGAATGAGCTTTGTACTTGTGCCGATTCCCGACCAAGTTTTCTCACGATACCAATCTGCCATTCTAAAACCAACATTGACCCATGCTGAACTGTGTGCCCTCTTTTCTTGCATGCCTTTCCATATCATGGACTCTTGCACTGCTTTGCATCGACACTTCGTTCTCTGCACCGATCGACACCAAAGGTACCTTGTGCAACAAATTGTCATCTTCTTTCAAAGACGAACTGTTATCAGACTGAAACATATCATCAGCAATATCATGAAAAGGTAAATGTAAAAAATCTTATTGTTTAACCATCAACAAAGTCAGATTTTGACTTGCATTAACTAGCCTTTTCAATTGCCCTGCATGGACTAAAGAAGATTCTAGATTCTTCTTATGTGCTCTCACAATGTACTCTTTTCCATCCTTGAACAAGTGATACTTGTTATCATGGCGATGGAAGATGGCATTTCTGTCATATGAATATGGACTACCCAACATAGCACCTGTAATGTCAAGCGGTACTACATCCAGTTCAACCCAATCAACATAATGAGCTGTTATGGTGAAGCGCAAGATGCACTTCTTTGAGACTTGTAATTTTGCATCCTTGCACATCCACCCAAGTGGATAAGGCTTTGGATGTGGAATTGTCTCAAGTTTCAGTTGTTTGACCAAGTCTTCTGAGATGAGATTAGCTTGAGACCCACTATCAAAAAGTGTGTCTATCTTTGTGTGGTTTGAGATTATCCTCACATGAAATAGCTCTATCCTCCTGTTTTCATTTTGAGTTTATCTGTGACAGTTTAATGTGCTAGAACTAGGATTTGTTTCTTGTACAACCTCTTTCCTGTTTATGTTCTTTAATACCATGGTGATACTTTTTGTCTCATCACCTGATTCAGACCCTAAGTCTTGTTCAACAGTTGCAACAGATTTTCCTTTTTCTTTGGTTTTGTCTTTGTTTTTATATTTCTCTGGTTTCAGCTCTAGATGAAGCTTCCAACAGTGATCTTCATCGTGGCTTGTTTTTTAACAGTTCTTGCAAAATAATTTCCCTTTTTCCTTTCTAGAGTTTGCAATCCTTTTTCTTCCTTTTCTTTTAAAGTCACTACCCTCATTTAGTGCATCAAAAGTGTTTTTCCCTCTAGCCTCTAAATGCGTAGCTTGTACACAAACTTCGTCTAGACTAGTAGGATTGAAAATCAGGATAGTATGTATAAGGTAATTATGCAAACCACCTATATATTTCAACAAAGTATCTTGACTTTGTAAGTCTACTCCTAACAACAGTGCTCTTCTCCTAAACTCTTGAGTGTATTCTTGAACACTTTGTCCTTTAAGTTGTCTAAAGTTTTGCCAATTCATTATATCCTTTTGTAGATGAGCAAGAGGATAAAATTTCTTCTTAATTGCGGAAATAAATTCAATCCATGATAAAGTAATCTTACCATGCTTTCGAATTTCATCATTGGTCTTGGCTTCCCATCATACCAAAGCTACTCCATCCATCCCTAATGAGGCTAGTTGTATTTTAGTGTCGTCATCATGCAGATTTTGAATCCTTAAATAGACTTCCAATTGTCTGATCCAATTATCTAATTTCTCTACATTAACTTCACCGTTAAACATGGGCAATTCAAATTTGACATCAAGCTTTAAAAAAGGATTTTTACCAGTGGTTTTTGACTTATGTGACTGATTTACCGAGGTCAAAGAAGATGATTACGAGGAAGAGGATGACGATGGAGATGATGGATCACCATTTCCTCCATTTCCTTTCTTTGACTGATCATTACCCTTCTTTCATCTTAAGGAATCCTCTCCTTATTTTTGGTTTTTAGACCCTTCTCTAGCAATCCTATCATTTCTTTCTTGATAGAGGATCCTTACCATTTCAGTCATATCCAAGAAAGCTTTCTGAAATACCCTTTCTTCTTCCTTGGGATCCATCTCTTCAGGAGTTTCACCTTCTCTTGATGACATGCTTGTAGCTACTTCTAGGGCTCTTGGAGGTGGTTCTCTGACCCTTCTTGGTTGTGTATTAGTTTGTGCACTAACCAAGTTTCCTTCACCCCTCTTGATTTTTAACCTAGTTAGCATCAAAACTTGCAAACAAATGACTTACTCTTTGCACAAAACAAATGCTGAGTAGAAACTCTAGCTTCTAAGGCTCTAATCCTGACCTTTGATACCAACTGACCTGAAAATGGAAATACTTGAAAATGTGTGCAAGGTATCCATTTTCATTAACTTAAATATGAAACTTCTTAGATCTATTCCAGAGATTGACTGTAGGGGCATTTACTGGATATGTCACCTTTGATAAAAGGATGAGATCTAGAGGCTACCTGGCCCTTTACAAACTCTGTCTTTAGAACTTGAAGAAGTTAACACTCATAATCTAAAAATGAAATTACTTGTATTTTTTGTTCAAGGTATTCATTTCCCTAAAATTATTTGTGCAAATTGTCATTCATGTCTTGCAATTGAAACAAAGTTCTTTTGGTAAATTTATGAGTCTTATGTGTGAAGGAGTGTTATTTCTTTTTACTGTTTAACATATTAGATCTGAAAAACACAGCAAGATAAAATCACATAATATAACACAGCAGCTGATGAGGAAGTTCACCCCTCCTGGGCTACATCTGTCGGGTCCAAGGCCCCCAAATGGGCATGTCCTTGCTCTATTAGATGCAGAAATTGGTTATACAGTGATTAGAAAGCCTAAACAGGAAAAATAAGCTGTGGAAATGAGTTCAGAACATAGGAAAAAGTAAATATAGGCTTTTGTTTCACCTCCAATGGTTAACTATAGCCCAATACAGCTCCAACACTCCCTAGGCCCTGATGGCTCTTCAAGATCTCTGTTAAAAAAGTACCTAAAGGTGAGCTCTATTGCCTCTACAACCTGCACCATTGGCTCTGGAATGCTCAAAATACCCGAAATCAAAAAAACAATTCGTCCAAAAAGGTTCAGCCTAGTGAAAGTTATGCCCAACTGAAGTTTTGTCCAGTTTGGCCTAAAAACCCTCCACCAAACTTGGGAGGACTGGAGTTAACTCCACCAAAATAGAAATTTCCACCTGATTTGGGGGATCCGATCTAGTTTATCCGCACAGGTTATTAGGCAATAAATGTTAAGGTTAAAGTGGTCACGTGCAAACCGCAACGGTCGGAGCGTTTAACATTAACAAACCATAAAACATAACTGTGTATTGCTAACCCATGGTCGTTCACAACCGAACCGCGGGTATGGCGAACCTGCGTGCACATTCGACCCGCCATTGCGTTCACACTTAACACTACCACATTCACTGCTCAACCAGGTTCTGTTCTGCGTTCAATGCTGACCCTCGTTCACACTTCACCCCGTGTGTAGACACCACCCGGGGCTCCGTTCACACGTCACCTCTGCACGCTCATTCAACGTTCAACCATCTCTGACCATGGTTCACACCTAACCCGCGGGTGACCCGTGCCCACCCTAGTCGGGTCGGGTCGGGTCGGCCCAATGACCAAATATATATATATATATATTTTTAACTTCAAAATTTCTAAATATTGAACCTTGAGGCATGGGGCCACGTGGCAGCCTCTAGGCAGGACACGTGGCACCCACTGAAAGGCCATCCAAATTTTTATCAAAATAATAAATTTCCATTTTCCACAAAAATTCTGAAGATGTTATTTTTTCCTTCCAAAGTGTTGTTTTGAAGGTTATTGGGCAAAATTAAAACTTGAATATCTTCCACATCCGACATCGGATTTGAGTGCCGTTTGTGTCGTTAGGATCGTAATAATGAAAATTATAGTGTCGATCAATTTATTACCAGTTCTAAGCAATTCCAATTTTGAGTATTTTTTCACTTAGGGCATGATCACTTGATCACCAACAATACTCCTTTCCGCTAATTTCTTGGCTAATTTTTTTTTTTGGTGGCTAATGAAACCAATCTAGCTGCCATGGTACATCTCCACATCTATTTTTATATAGTATTTTCGCATAACATTTTTTTTACATGGTTAGATGTCGTGGGTAGGGATTGAATGTAGCAATCCTTGAGTTGGAGTCATGTAAGTCGAAAAATATTTCAAGGGGATGCGAACCACAAATGCTCTTTCAAGAGTGTCAGCATAGGAATGGAATATACATATTCAGGGTGCTCGTATTTCATGTAACAAATACCTGGCTAAGTTCAGCGGAAAGGATGCATTTCACCTACACGTTCATTCATTCCATGTTCTTCGTATTAACAAGATGCTTTCATGCGCTGGAGCTGATAGGCTGCAAACTAGAATGTGAGGAGCGTTTGGAGAACCTTAGGGAACATGTGCACATCCTCCTTTTAGTACGATGCTGGGACAATCACTGAAATCATGCTCAAAAATCTCTGTGTCATGCCAAGTTCAAGTTCCCTAGTAGACAAAGAATTATCAGTGAGCTAAAAGTGAAACAAGAAGGAAATGAGGTGCACATGAAACCTTGACAAGTTCGGCCTATAGTAAAAAAGAGGCAGATAGTCCTTCTTCAGCTGATGCAGGCTTGGGTCAGTGGCAGCGGCTTTCATTCAATGGCAGAAACAGTCGGCTTCCCCCTCATCAATGGCGTTTTTGCAACTGACAGTTGCCTCGACAACCGTAACTCCAAGAAAAAATAATAGCTTAACTCGTGCCAAAGACTGTGGCTTGGACAATGGACAGTCGGCAGCAGAGATTTCTTCACGATGGTAGGGGCTCTCTCCTTCACAATTTCTGAGTGGAATTTCCGAGTGGCTCTTCTAATTAACACAGGTGCGAGCTCTTGGGCATTTGAGTGAGGCAGCGTGTGAGGGAGGGAGCCACGGGAGTACGTGAAGAGCACGGTGCACGCAGAGGGCCGAGGGTGTTGGATGTGTTGTGGGAAGAAGAATGGACAAAATGTACAGGAGGAGGTATCAGAGGTTGATTGTGAGCAGTGAGAGCCTGGGAGCCTTCAAACACGTTCAAACGCAAAATAAGTGAGACTAAGGCGCAGAGTTTGGAGATAGTCAGATACTCAACAAGGAAAAAGAATAGGTTCACTATAAAATAGCGGATCTGACAAATTCAGAGAGCCAGATCTGAATTTGGAAATGGAAAACCTCAAAGATGCCAGGGCCACTTGAATTGACTGTCACGCACAGGAATGGTGTGTCATAGATGGAAGGATAATGGCTCAAATTAGATTACCCCGAGAATATGCCTGCAGCTCTGATACCATGTTAAACACACGCATGGTAAACAAGAAAGTAAACACAAAAGGAAAAATATAAGCGTGAGTTATATTTACTATTAACCATAGATATGCTTTTATAGTACATTAGGTAACCCTTGGATTCATCTTCCAAGTGGTCTCTTGGACACTTTTTGTCCATTCGCCTTCCATACCTACCCATTGAGGAATAGGTTTCCATCAAATATATACACTATAAATAGTAATAAATTAGTGACCATATAAATTAATGATTTATATGAGTAACTATTATATTATAGAACTTTATATTTAAATTTAATTAATAAGTATATAAAATTTCAATATTTATAATGAACTTTTTCTCCAAAATTATATCTCTATTTATTTATCTAATATTATGCATATTTCATTAAAATAATAAATTAAATCAAATTATAAAACATATCCAAGAAAAAGAAGTTGCTTTTAATGTGACCTTTTGGAGTTTCTGGTGGATTTGCTGACACTCAAAAATTTGAGTTGAAATGTTGAATTTTGTTATTTAAATTGATTTTTTTGAGTGTATATATCGATTTAGCATCCTGAAAAACTTTTAGGGCACTTAGATTGTGCAGAGTTTACCCATCAAGCTTGTGATTTCAATGAATTCTTTGGGGATTTTAAAAAAATTAGGTTGGAAAATTCCACCAGAAACTTTTCCAAAAAATCTTATTAAAGAGAACTAGCAAAAACTATATATATATGTCGTGAATGTTTCCACAGTCATATGCATTAAGTTGTAGGGAACTTCTGGAGACTTGTGTGTTATGATTTAAGAACCCTTCAATATCAACGTTTCTTGTGAACACTTCACCCATCTTCATGATAGAGAAGCATATTAAAGATGGGTGAAGTGTTCATTCAAAACGTCAATATTGAAGGATTCTTCAATCATAACACACAGATCTCCAAAAGTTTACTACAATTTAATAATAAATTTAAAATAAACATATTTCGATAAATAAAAGTGTAAAATTTATATAAATATAAATAATATTTTTAAAAACTAGAAATCACACCTGAAGAGAAACAATGTGAAGAGGGCATGGGACCAAAACTACTGTTAAAGAAAACCAAAAAAAACAATTTTTCCGTGGGTGAAAAATCTCCTTCTCCATTAAGGAACAAATCTCTTTGGAATTTGAATAAAGTAAGCTCATGTAATGGACCACCTCCTCCATGCTTCCCAATATCAATTCCTTGCAATGTATTTCAATATTTAGTGAAGTTTCCAACACATGTAAAATCATCATATGGCCTTAGCACTGCTCAATTTGAGACAAGCTCTTCCTTGCTTGTGATTAGAATCAGGAGCCCCTATATCCAAAGAGGCCACCTCTCTATTAAATGAGGCATATAATGCCGTATAATTGGACAATGGAGTTCTTGTCTTTTATTTTTAGTGA
The DNA here is from genome assembly GCA_034641835.2 of Pinus albicaulis. Lineage (NCBI taxonomy): Eukaryota > Viridiplantae > Streptophyta > Pinopsida > Pinales > Pinaceae > Pinus > Pinus albicaulis. Next base: position 273,021,591 of record CM076584.1, on the reverse strand, counting down.
GGATTTATGATTTTGTGATCCATAACTATATTCTAGACATAAGGCAAGGCACAATAGCATGCCTCTTTATGTTTTAAGGAGATTAGGCCTTAAATGTACTTTTCCTTGTAAGGACCTATTGGCTTTAGATTCAATGATGTTATTGGCTTTAGATTCAATGATGTTAACACTATTGGGTACATCCATAACTTTTCCATTACATTTAATCAAATAATTGAAGTAAGAATGTTGATCCATGTAATCATAGAAAACAAAATCTAATTACAAAGTGTAGCATGTATTGTTGATAGCACAAAATATTCAGTTACCGATAAGGGGAGTATCACCAGATCAAGGCCCCAATTAGGCCTATACTAGTTTGGTATGGCAATATCCACCAATATGTCGACATATTTTCCACTAAAGAATATTAAGAACATAAGTTCTTAATATTGAAAATAATTTTAATCTAATCTATATGACTATCTACTTAGTTCTAAGCTAATTTTACTTATATATTTACTTATCTATCTATCTATTCTAGTGGGGAGAAAAATGAGATAAATGAAATATGAGATAGAATGATAAATTATTAGGTTATGGAAAGAACTCACAAACTTAATAATTATTAAACCCAGATGCATATGTATTGTTTAGGAATGGAGAATTAATCATATATCAAAATATACATACTCACATATAATATAAGATGAGTGATTAATTCTACTAGATAATGGAAAAGAACTTGTCATGAAAAGAAGCAAGAATTGAACATAACTCAAAATTTAAGAAATGAAAAACTTATATAAAATCACTCCTTGTCCAACCCAAATTGATTAATAGACATAGGTCTTCAAACTTGTCTTTAAAGTTGATCAAAATATACAATCTTGATAACATTTTTTTCCAATCCCTTTCTTATTGAAAGAGTTGGTAGTTATAATGATCTAATAAACTATTTTTTGTTCAAAATCCTTCGATATTTTTTTACAACAACCTCAATCATTCAACAAAGAATTATTGGGAAAGTCTTCTGATTATTTTCTAGATTAATTGTATTGATACAAATTATTTGTATTTCTATTAAAATATATTCTCGTATATTTCTTTAGAATGTTGAACATGTCCTATCTTTTATTAGTATACAAGATTTTTTTTTTTATCCTCTACCTTTACTTATAATCCTAATCTTTAGGATTATTCTATTCTCTATAAATTGAAAAATAAAACAAAATCCATAACACACTTGCTCAAAATCATTTGAAATCAAGTATCTACGATTAAAAAGCACTAGAGTTCAACTATTTTCCTTTAAAAATAACTATTTTTACTCAATTTAATCTCTACATAATAGGACTCAGAGTGAGACATTTTTTCTGAGGTGTGGTAAATGCAGAGGAAGCTTTCATTGTGCTTCCTCTGCACTTTCTCGAACCTGTAATCCAACAAATCCAGGATTGCGCAACCATAACTACCACTCTTCTACTCGCCATAATTATAAATATGAGCGCTTTGAAGCTACTACGTTCAAGGGAAAGGAAACACAATGATGGATTTACAACACGTCCCTAGATAGATCATCTATCATATACAGGAAGACTTCCAGCTAGATTTTTTATAATCCCGATGCCTTAGATTCAATATCGACAACCTACAACAGTTTGCTTTAGCTAAAGGCTTAAGCAAGAGTTAGGGTGATAGTAACAATGTAACATTAACCGCATGTGAAGACAAAGGAATTAACATCATTTCTATAGTGATGATAATTGAATTGAAATAAAACAACTAATATTATCCAAGAATCAGATGTTAGTAGTAGAAAAGAGCACACAAACCACCATTTCAAACCATTAGATATCAGCATGATATGATCGAAGGAGGATTAAATGCTAGCAACAATTGGTATCAAATTGAGAGGTGGCACAAGTATGCCATCATTTTGAACTAAATTGAGAAATATTTCACACACATTCCATATAGAAGTGTAGCGATCTAGATCTTCAAGTAGTAACGATGAAGCCAATGCAATCATCATCTATTGGAAAAAGCAAGTGTTGCAAGTTTACGAGAGTTATAAAACACCAACCAAGGGAGGGAAGCTAGCAAAATAACTGAGAGGGGAAATTTCAGAGTCTATGAGAGTTCAATAGAGTATAACAGTATGCGATGGCGAGAATAAGAGTAGCGCAAGAATGGCACGGTGGATAGATAAAGCTGCAATATTAATAAAAAGAGAAGTTAAGGGAATGGTAGCAACTAAGAGTGTACAACGAGGAAGAGCCTGTATTGCTTGTTGATCTAGAATAATGTGATTATGGGAGAAGAGATAACATCGAGAGAGCCAAAGATGACAGAAGGTAAATAGTGGAATTCATCTATCAGTGGTGTCCTAACCGTTCTAGGTGGCCTAGAAAAGAGAGGGCCATTTCTGCTCAAGAGGATGGTTTACATAGTAGGTCATAGCTACACCAATTCAGTTAACCCGATAGGGATTATGGGAGAGCCCCGCGATTATGAGAGGGCCCTGTGATCTACAGCAATTCCTGCAATGTAAACAATAACAATAAAAATATATTCGATTATAATGTTTTATGTTGAGAATATGGGCATATGGTGGGCTTCCAAAGCATTATAAATCTTTTTGGACGAGGAAAATGAATAATTTGGTCGATGATATAAGATTCCATTTGTTTTTTGTTAATGCTACGAAAAATTCTCTCTTGGATGCAAGAAATACTCAAATTTTCTCAAACCTGCGGTGATCGCAGAAGGACTGAGTGGCTAGGAACAAGCTACAATTTTGTGTTGGGGGCTTGTTGAGGGCTACATTTTTTGAACTTTTTTATTTTATACAAACTTTGATTTGAAGGAAAAAACTATTTGGCATGTTTTCTTTTTAGATATCCCAGTGTGTTGATTGAATGAATGTAGGTTTTATGAAATTGAAACTTTCTTCCTAATGAAAAGTTTTAAAGAATATAAAAAATGATGCTTTTTCGTATTAGTGATTAATAGTTTTTATTAAATTTATTGGTGTAAATTAATGTTTCTTATTTAAATATTGGAAATAGTAATAAATATTTAATCTAAAAATGTGGAATAAAAAATGCACATACTATTCAGAAACCTTGAATACGAAGAAATTGTTCTTTTCTAGTTTGAAACTGACCATCCTTATAATGGTTGTATGTTACATTACAAATTAAAGTTTATGTTCCTAGTTGAATTAATTTTATGTTTGCATAATAAATTTCCCTTTGCACTCAATTCTCCCACACATATGTTGTACCCCATTCATCCTTCATTCCTCACAAATTCATAGATCTATGAAATTGTTGTCCCGCAGGATTAAATCTGCAAAAGTTTTCAATGAAAAGGAGCTTAAAACGAAATATTGAATGATAAACGCATTAACAACCCTTATCTTTCTCTTAGTGTTAGAGCATTAATCAAAGAAACGACCCACCACTCTACCCAATGATTCCAAAAATTATGCAATTTCATTACTATTTGGTTTAATAATAATGTGGTCCATGAGAGTTCTAGTTACTGATTTTTATTCTGAATCTAAGAATGCCATCAATTAGTGTACTTCAAGATTAATTATATTAACAAATTCTATCAAATTTTGACAATATATGCTAGTAGTTATTGTGAAAGAGAAAAGTGATAATACAAAGAAAACATGACAAAGGGCAAGGGGTTTCAACTGGAAACACCTAGAGTTTTAAGTATCTTTGTTATTTCCTTTGTTTTGATAGTCACCTGCAACAAGGCGCTCATCAGTAAGGTCGATTCTATAAATAGCACTTAAATTTTTCCAATTGAAAATATTTACAAATTTGATTATGTAGATAGAAAATACTTCAAAGCATGTTTACCTAATTATTTTTAGTGTGTTGATGTAGCCAATAAATTCGTCGACACGGAATTTTTTTGAAAAACCACAACATTTAGGATGAATTTTTTTATCACACTCAAATAATATAGATTCAACGCACTTTGACATTGAGGAAAATGTTATAGTCACTAGCAAGTAAAATGTGAAATATTCATTATTTCTAGTTTAAAAACCACTCTCTAATTGTGTCTATTACATTACAAATTAAAGATTTTGTTCCTAGTTAAATTAAAATGCTCTCCCGCATAGCTAAATAAGTAAAAAAAAATAATGGAGAAGATTCTAAAATTAATTTTCTGCCTGCGCAAAAAATTTAAAATATATTTGGATGGTTTTATGTGTTTTATGAATATACCCCATCATCCACACATCTTTCATTACAAACAAATTCACAACTCTATGAAATTGTTCTCCCGCACGACTAAATATTTATAGTTGTTACAGAGCATTTTGTCACTGTCCCTGCAATCCCCATCCCGCACATTGGAGGATAATTTCTGTGACTAATACAAAGTGTCATTCCTTGCAAAGACCATCATTGCATCACTTTCCATGAGGACAACATTCCTTCTGTTGACAATTTCCTGTGCAGACCATCAGAAACACGTGTTTTTGCCTTGGCGCTAGTAGACTGTTATGCCCTCGCGCTAATGAGGAAGATTAACACTGGGCCCCACGCCCATTGGCTGGTCTGTCTCAATGAGCTACCCGTGCAAACCTATTTATGGAATGTTTTTTAAATATAGAGGCGAAGTTTCTATCCTAAAAAATTCGTGGGCGAGTCAGTTGGAGTGGTTCGACTAAATAACCACGGCCTCCCTCCTTTGGCCTCTTGTTTCCACCTTTTGGGGAAACCTCCCAAGGGATAAGGCCTCCCTTCCACCATTGTAGGGATCCCAACCTCCTCCTCTCCCTCTATAAATAAAGCTATCTACCATTGATACACTGGTTGAACATATTATAGTTGAAAGGATGAAGAGAATTCCTGAACATTTCACTAGAGGGATAGAATAGAAAGAGACCTTTTTCAAGAGAGCTTAGGCTTGTGTCCTCACTTCGTCTAAATTCCCCGACAATCCTTCAAGACACACTTCAAATGAACCCCGCTGAAGGAGGTTGCGACATCAAGGCTCCAGTTGTAACTCTTTCTTCTATTTATATATATATACATGACTATCGTTTGGTTCCCATCTTGCGTTAATGTATTTTATTTGATGTAATATGCTTAACCTTCCTTGACTGGTTAGTTTCTCATGAATGAAATCATTTTCTTGTATTCTTCTCTTGTTTTCTAATCTTCTTGCAGGTATCCGAGCACTGTTGTTGAAGGATTGTGACCCGTCAAGACAGAGATCAAGAGGCCACCACCACTACAGCGATGACAGCGTTGGACTCTAGGTAGGTCAATATACCCTATCCTTTTCATTCATTAATTAGGAACCTACACTTTAGCTTGTCCCTTTGTTGCTAGACCCACTCTAGGGCTAGAGGGATCATCTCTGTCCACAGAGAAGATTTACCTTCCCAACAAATTGGCGACTCCACTAGGCAGAGGTCCACCTTAGGATCAACATGACGTTGTTCAGGTGGAGGGGATGGTTGTACAGTGGGCAGAATACTCGAGACCACATAGGTCGAGAATAACCAAACAGGCAACCCAACAGTTAACCCAGGCAGGGACAATGTTGCCATATAAGGAGCACCAACATTCCCAAAAGCAAGAAAAGGACCCAGATTCCCTTCGGAGGGGATTCCTTGGTTGGTAAACTCCGGAAAAGTTACCATTGGTAAAAACTGTAAAACAAAATACTAAGGAAGATAACTTTAACCAAGAATATTTCGTGGGCAGTTAATATTTTAAGACACTGAAACGAAACTCTGTCGTTTCATATTTTAAGAGTCAAGAAACAGACAAAAGGTGACTCTATCACTTTTAGGCTGAAATGAGAGTGAAAGGAAAAGCGCTTGATTATCTCTTCACTTTTTAAGGAGTCAAGAAAAGATCGAGATGACTACTCAAGTAATCTAAGCAAGAGGGTGTACCAATTTTTCGTGAACTGCCATATACACCTTGGTGATCAAATGATATAGAAATGACCAAGGACTTAACGTACGTGCACATAGTCTCCTCGAATGTTATATTCGGCGTATCACGGTCACAGGGCGACAGAATCAACGTCTTATGGATAAAGGATTTTAACCTATGAGAGTCTCCCTTTATATATGCGACAGTACGAGGAGCACAAGTCCGTACTAGTGTTGTCTAAATCCAGGTGGCAAATGACAGCTACTAGGTTTAACGACGTCGAAACACGTCACTAGCCTAGACCTCTAAAAATGTTTGCGTTAGGTTCCAATTCTTCCTTAGGTTAATTGAATAAATTTTATAGCTGATCTTGAATCCAGACTTTCATGAGATGAAGTAGAAGAAGAAGAAGTCAGATAAGAGAGAGGCCAACTCTGCAGCTATTGCGCCTCAGATGCCTTCCATTGATAAACCCTCCAACCTTCCACGGAAATTCAAATTCCCTTGCATGTTATGCAAAGGTGACCACCTTCTCCAAGACTGCCTTGGTATTCCCAAGGTACTGAAGCATGGTCCGACAATCATCCATCATTGCCTTTGGCTTCTAGAAGTCATATTGGTGGCAAATCTTCGACTAGAAATGATAAGACTCATAAGAAATAGGGTAAGATTACCAATCCCTGTAAGTTGTGTAAAGGGCATCATCCCATTCACCTTTTTCCATACATGGATAAAGCCATGAGAGTGTTGGACAACCCTATTGTTTCTGCACCCTACCTTCTAGTTGGCTACCAGAAGCTTTCTTCGAGTCCTCTGCTAGTTGATTCAATGATCAATCAAGATTTATCCTTCGTCGATCCCATTCCCTCGGAAATTAAAATTCATGAATCCATTCCTAACCAACCATTGGTCGTGGAATCGGTCAATCTGATCCCGCCCATGGTTCATCAGGTAATTTTCGTCGAGAGTGGATCTCATCCCCCTCACGTTCTTCTTATTTCTTAAAATTCTTCGGACTTGGAGAAATATTCTCCCGTCCCTATGACTCAAGAAGTTTCTCTTCCTGCTCCCATGTATTAGGTCTGGGAGGATGCTCCTCTTGCTCCCGTAACACTAGGGGATAACCATCTTAGCTCGATGCTACCCCCTCAAAGTAGTCTGATCGCTTCCTTCGATTGGATTCGATTTGTGGGATACCGCCTTCCTTCTTATGTGCCTTTTGAGATCACGGTACAGACCTTTGATGTCACCATACCTAGCACAATTATAGAAGAAGGAACGTCTATTAGTGTTATGTCTTTAACTACTTGGTAAGATTTTGGTTCTCCACCACTTATGCCTGTTACGTAGAATCTGTTGACATTTAACAGATGAACCAGTCAACCAATAGGGATCCTTCCAAAGTTGTTGATCACTTTGGGAGGGCAAACCGTCTGTATAGACGTGATGGTTGTTCCAGGCCCCTTGGATTTTAATTTACTCTTGGGGCGCGACTATGCTTATGCCATGGGCACACTTGTATCCTCCCTCTTTCGAGTGATATATTTCCCACACGAAGGTCGGATCATGACCATTGATCAAATTTCGTTCTTTGGTCCCGAAGTGGCAGTTGGCCCACCATCATCTCTGTCGGATTTTTATCCGATGGTTGTATCCTCCCTGCCATGGGTTAACTATGTGGCCACTTGTTCATTTCCCTCGTCCAGTGATTGTGTCGTCGAGTACCATTTACTGGGGGAATTTGATCGCGATTTCCAAGACGTTGTTCTCCCATCAGATGCGAACCTCTTGGAAGCCATGACCTCTTATTCATTATGGTAAAAGGTATGGGGATCATAGTTTGTTTTCTTGTGTCAAGCTCCTTAAAAAATGAAACAAGCTCTTCTGAGGATAGTTTGTTTGCTATGTCAACCTCGTTAAAAAATGAATTAGGTCATGAGGATAGTTCTTTTAATGTGTCAACCTCTTTAAAACAATGAAACACGTTCCCATTCAATTCGATCTTTTGATTAGATCTCTTAAAATCCCAGTCGAGTCTTTCTCTTGATCTCGTAATTGAACCTTCATTCCATCCACCTGTCAGTAACTAGTTGTCTACTTTGGTGAATGCATTGAAGCTTGGGGGGCATGTACCTCGAATTGAGTCACCATACTGGGGGCATGTGAACTTGTTTCAAACATAGTTTGTTTCCATTTCAATCTTGTGTAAAAATGAAACTGGTTTCAAGCATAGTTTTCTGAAAATTTTCAAGCTTGTGTAAAAATGAAACCAACCTCAAGCAGAGTTTCTTGATTTCAAGCTTATGCAAAAGTGAAACCATTCTTATTTTATCACTAGTGATTTCCATTTTATCAGCCTATTTTTCCAGATGAGCCTTGGTTTTCTCATTCCATCGTTACCATCTGCTTAGCCGATCATATGACTTCACTTGATTTTTTACCCATTCCTGAGGAATCGCTGCAATGAGTGGTTTTGTTAGATAGCCTCTTAAACTTTACTTGTTCTGAGCAGTTCCACCATCACCAAAACTAGTTTCTACCCATAATACCACTCGTTCCTCCAGGAGGAGTCAACTTTCAGCTTTTTTTTTTCTCTCTAATTTTGGAAAGATTGCTTAGAATATTATCGTTTTGAACTCGTTTAAATGGCCGCAAAATGATATCTACCTAGTATACGTTTACCCCTTTTTTGGGCTGGTATAGATTATTTACAAAAAAGGAATACCTTAGCCTATAGTGACTAAGATGTTCTTTCACATATTTTTTTCTACCTTTTCGGATCTAAGGGACTATTTACGAAAAGGGACATGCTGGAGTTTTCTTTTGTGCTTCTTTTCAAACTCTCTAAACATGAAAATATGTCGAGTTCTTCCTTTTTCAAACTCGTTAAACCCTGATGACATCGGATATCGTCACCATGAGGTTCACCGAGTTCCTCCTTCCTAGGGCTCGTAAAATGTACTAGGATGGATTTGTCTGAAGGAAAAACTTACACTGCAAGCATATGCTATCCCCTTCAAGCTTGTTTTTAAAAAATAATTAGGGTACTCGCCAGAAATGGTGGGGGAAAATGGAACCAGGTTTTAGTTGTGTTGGCACTATGTCGCTCTTGAACATGACATTCATCTCCATTCGTGTTGGGTTGGGGACATCTCATTTCGCCATTTTTGCCTCCATGGGTTTGGGTAATCTGTTTTGACCTCTCATCTGCTCTTTGCCACATCATCATGACCTCATATCCCTTGATGTCAAATACTACCAAATCCAGAGTCATGTCGCTGATATGTTCAAGAAACATTCGCCTCTGCAGTTTTCAACCTTCCTCTAATCCTATGTTTGGTCCTAATTCATTATCATCATGTTCCTCTGTCTTGTGTCGATGATGTGGGAAACATTATGGCCCTCCTTCGATCAGGTCACTTCCTGTCGACTTCAGCTCGTTATCCGGGAAGTTGATCTAGAGACTCCCTTCCAGTACCTTGGAGCTTGCATGCCTCAATGGCAATTTCTTCGCATTCGACGACAGGTCCACATCATTAGCCTTCGATCAAGTGATTCTGCAAGTGTTTGACGCCATATCACTATTCAGATTATGTGGATTGTATTGTACCTGTTGTACCTTGAGAACCATTGTTATTATTGGTGGTTTCTCTCATGCTTGTTAACGACCTTCATCATTGGCTGGTAATCAGGTGACTTTCTTACATGTTCGACTTCAAATCACATATTCACATGCTTGAATTTGTACTTGTTCGGGTCAAGATGGAGTACAAGACCCTGGGTTTTTTCTGATAAGATCTAGGCTGCGGGATATTATGGTTTATCATGAATTATTGCATGACTCTTTTGATTGGATGGCTGCGACCATACCTGAGTCTATTTTTTGATCCTTATTGTGGGATGGCTGCATCCATACTTCGGATCTCAGTTTATATATGTACTCTATTAATGGATGGCTGCGTTCATGGCACATGTTCATGTATCAGAGATCCACATGTTCATGTATCAGAGATATCAGTTGTATTTTTACTTGTAGGTCTTCCAACAGCGGTGTTTGGTTCAAACACGTTCTCATAAAGCATTTCACCCCTTCCTCTCTCTCAGACCTCATGCTTTAGGGGGCATCTATTACACAACATTTTTTCACTGTCCCTGAAATCCCCATCCCGCACATTGGAGGATCATTTATGTGACTAATACAAAGTGTCATGCCTTGAAAAGACCATCATTGCATCCCTTGCCATGAGGACAATATTCCTTTTGTTGACAATTTCCTGTGCAGACCATCAAAAACACATGTTTTTGCCTTGGCACTAGAAGATTGTTATGCCTTCGCGCCAATGAGGAAGATTAACACTGGGCCCCGTGCTCATTGGTGCTCTGTCCTAGTGAGCTACATGCGCCAACCTGTTTATGGAATGTTTTTTAAATATAGAGGCGAAGTTTCTGTCCTAACAACTTCGTGGGCGAGTCAGTTGGAGTGGTTCGACTGAATAACCACGGCCTCCCTCCTTTAGCCTCTTGTTTCCACCTTTTGGGGAAACCTCCTAAGGGATAAGGCCTCCCTTCCACCATTGTAGGGATCCCAACCTCCTCCTCTCCCTCTATGAATAAAGATATCTCCCATTGATACACTAGTTGAACATATTATAGCTGAAAGGCTAAAGATAATTCCTAAACATTTTGCTAGAGGGATAGAACAGAAAGAGACCTTTGTCGAGAGAGCTTAGGATTGTGTCCTCACTTCGTCTGAATTCCCTGGCGATCCTTCGAGACGCATTTCAATTAAACCCCGCTGAAGGAGGCTGCGACGTCAAGGCTCCAGTTGTAACTCTTTCTTCTATTTATATATATACATGAATATTGTCTGGTTCCCATCTTGCGTTAATGTGTTTTATTTGATGCAATATGCCTAACCTTCCTTGACTGGTTAGTTGATTATGAATGAAATCATTGTATTGTATACTGCTCTTGTTTTTTAATCTTCGTGCAAGTGTCCGAGCACTGTTGCAGAAGGATTGTGACCCGTCGAGACAGAGATCAAGAGGCCACCACCACTACAGCAACGACAGCGTTGGACTCTCGGTAGGTCAATCTACCCCGTCCTTTTCATTCATTAATTAGGAACCTACACTTTAGCTTGTACCTTTGTTGCTAAACCCACTCTAGGGCTAGAGGGATCGTCTCTGTCTGGAGAGAGGATTTACCTTCCCAACAATAGTTTTTAAATGGAAAACAACTTAAAATGAAATAATTAAAGCTAAACACACTAGCAATACATGTCTTGTTATCAGTGTCACAATACTAACCGAAGGAATACCCCCCCATTCTCCTGCACATAATTCGTCCTCTGCACATCCTTCATTCCTAATAGATTCATAGCTCTATGAAAATTCTCTCTCGCGAAGGTAAATATAAAAAAGTTATAAATGCAAAAGAGTTTAAGATTAATTTCGTGTAGGTCTTTGCGCTAAATGCTGCAAATTGAAAGTTTTTTTGCATGCATGTTCAATAATTAATGTTTTTATCTAAGAAACTTTGTGTATATGTAATAGGAAAATGTGAAATATTATTACATTATGAATTAAAGTTTTTTTTCATAGTTAAATTAATTACGCGTCCACGGATTTATATTAGTAACTATTATCTTTTAGAACTTTATATTTAAATTTAATTAGTAAGTATATGAATTTTTTCTCTAAAATTATATCTCTATTTATTTATCTAATATTATGCATATCTCATTAAAATATTAAATTAAATCAAATTATAAAGCATATCCAAGAAAAAAGAGTTGTCTTTAATGCGACTTTTTGGAGTTTCCTGTGGATTTTCTGGCATACAAAAATTTGAGTTGAAATCTTTTTTTTTGTGTGTTATTTAAATAAGTTTTTTTAACTGCATATATTTGAGTTGAAATGTTGATTTGTGTTATTAAATTGGTGTTTTTGATTGCATATATGGATTAAACACCCTAAAAAATTTCTAAGGCACTTCCATTGTGTAGAGTTTACTCATCAAGCTTGTGATTTCAATGAATTCCTTGGAGATTTTAAACAAATTAGAATGGAAATTTCCACTCGAAAAAATTCCAAAAAATCCTATTAAAGACAACTCTCATGAGTTCCATAGTGAAACAAGTAGTTGAGAAGTTAGTAAAACACCACGGTGGAAATGATCTACTATCTCTGTGAGAATATGAACATTGAGGATGAAAATCGCTTCCTCTTAGAGTGCCCTGAGTACACCCACATTAGATCTCAGTTTCATAATCTTTGTTGCATTACCGACCTTCCTAGTCTTTTAACATGTCAAAATTATAGTGAGCTGGAGTGGCTTCTCTCCAAGCACTTTGAGCATAGGAGTACAATTTTAAAATAAACTAAATAATTATTTTCTTTAGATCAAAGTTTGGTTTCAGTGGACGTTTAATTACCATCATCATCATCACATATATACGAGTTTTAATAAAATTAAAAATAAACATATTTCTGTACATATAAATAGAAGTGTAAAATTTATATAAATATAAATAATATTTTGAAAAATTTTAAATTAATTTGAATTTTAAATTGAAGTTGTCTACCTAGCATGTGGAATAGTGCAGTTTTTTGCCGGAATCCGGTAAAATAAAATTCAAAAAATCAGGTAGTTGGAGTGTTTGGAATCCATTTTTGATAGTGCAAATGGATTCAACACTATCAAAAACCCCCAAGGCACTCAAAATACTAAATTTTAACAACTGTAAACAAGATTCTGATAAAATCTTTGTCAAATTTTTTCAAAATCTTTAACAAATTCTTAACCATTTTACTGCTTTTTTAAACTACACATTTTAAATTTATCAACAATTAAACACATATTTTAAAATAACAAAAATTACACTTTAAAAAACCATAATCTTCATCTTTGAAATCAAAGTTGGTAAAGTGAGCCACAACCGTGAAGATATTAAAAGTAGAAGTAGAATAGATTTTTAAAGGAGAAGAGTACCCTCATATTTAAAAATAGGGACCCACACATTCAATCTTTAGGGTGAACTTTGGAGGTTTATTTGAGTAGGTTAATGAAATCACTTTTGCTTTTTGCTTTATGATTTAGTGATATGATTTTTGATGATATAGTGTTTTGTTATTTAAATTATTTTTTAATATGAAAATACATTATTTAAAACATTAAATTTAATAATTTGATTAATAATTTAAAATCATCATTAAGAATTTTTTATAATTTGTGAAAAAAAGACAAAATCCATGTTATGTATTAGTAATGAATTTATTATGATCAGCTGATAGTCTAAATTGTTTCCATCGCAGCATTTTATCAGCTTGTAGAAAGGCAGTTAGGTTTTCAGAAGAATAATCCATCAGTCATTGCCAGAAAATTTGAGAGCATGGCCTCATCTTCAACCCCATCCCCTTTCGAGAAGAAATCCGAATTCATGACAAAGCCATTGGACTTGTTATCGGCAAGCGCGGCACCAACGTCCACCAACGTCAAGAATTTTCTTCAAATCCCCGGCATCACTTCTGTAAGAGTATCTCCTAATGGGATAGCCAAAATACGCGCCACTTCAGAAGAAGCTATACAAAATGTTGCATTCTCCATTAAAAAACTCGTAAGATTTTCGCTGAGCAAGACCAGCAGCAACTCCCCTGACTTCTTTATCTTCTATTTCTGCAAATCATTGGAGGACCCGTTGCTCGCGATCAACGCCACTTGCTTCGAGAAGTTCTTCCCTGAAAAAGATCCCGATCAGACGCACATATCGTTGTTCTGTCTCAAATCTGGAGCAGTTGTACCGTGCTAGGATTCGATGTGTGGATCTGGCATTGATAGCCTTTTGGCTGAGTTCTCTAATAAAAACTCCATTTTGGATGTAAATTTCTGCTCACATTGGGGCTTTTCGGAGTACAAAGAAAAGTTCTTGTCGTGCCTGGAAACCCTGCTCTGGCGACAGAAAGAAACGATGAGGTCCATCAAGTTAAATGTTAGGTTCGGGAAGTAGGTTTTCTATGGCTCGAGTTCGAGCGAATTACAGCACGGGGGTTTCATGTCGGTGGAACTCTTGCAGGATCTTTGTAGGCGAGGGTTCTTGGAACACCGATTATACCCAGCGTGCTCGGAGGCGACAATTAAAGAACTGAAGCTTCACCTCGAAACCCTGGGATACCTCAAAATGTCAAGCCGTAGGAAGATCACCATCCATGTCGTGTCTCTACAACCTAGGCAGTTGTTGCAGCTTTATGTCTCTGTTCACTTTGAAAGCGGTAATGGCGAGGACAGGGTTGTGATTATGAGAGTTCGGAGCCAGGTCAAGAAGCATGGGTTTGTTACTTTCTGTCATGAAGGGAAAGCAATGGCTGATTTCAGGCTAGAAGCCATGACGCAGGGGACAGAGATTGAAACCCTACCGGAAACGGTTGCAGAATGGATAAAGAAAGCGTGGAGAAATCAAACCCCCGACCAGGTACTTGTATTAGAGCCTCCTGACAGCTTCTAGGTTATGGATATACGTTATAAAGAAGTAGAAACATACATAAGCGAGGAATGGAAATTACGTATTGCCCACGTGAGCTTGAGGGAAGATCTTCAAACTATTGAGATTGTAGGTCATAGCATTTAGCATAGGATCCCTGTCAGATCTTCAAACGTAGGTGCTTTCTCCCTTGCCGCCAGTCCTGTGATGAACATTTGAAATTCATCTCTCATCCCATTCAGTGTGATTGTGATGAGATAAGATTCAGACACCTTCTCCCCGATGTCCCCCAATCTGTCTTTCACATCTTTAATTCACGAAATAAATACAGCAGCAGTCTCACTTTCGTCCATCTTCATTGAAAACAACTTGCTTTTGAGCGCCATAATTCGACTTGTATTCTGGGTCTGATACAGACTCTTGATGGTCGTCCAGATCTCAGAGGACGATTTACATTCTCTGATGTGAGGGATAACGTTGTCCTTCACGGACATCTTCAACAAAACTTTCGCCTTGTTTTCTCGTTTATCCCAGTCTTCCTCCTATGTCCCTGTATTCGAATTCGGCCTCTGCTCATCACCTGTCACTATCGACCATGCATTCACACCCTCAAGCAAGGTTTGAATCTTAAACTTCCAGTTTGTGAAGTTAGATCCATCGAATTTTCCAGACTCGTGGATATAAGATTCCATCATATTACTCATTCTGAACTGATCTACAAATAAATGAATCTACCCAACTGATTCAGAGAGGAAAAAAAAAATGAATACTTGTCAGATCTTGTTCACCTGATCTGCCACTACTCTACCACTGATCTGCTGGTCTCTTGATCCACCCACTATATCTTCGATTCAGATCTAGCACTTATCTGATAAATCTGCAATTCAATCTTGCTCCGATGAGCAAATCCACTATTTTCTAATACAGCCACAAAACCGATCTTATCAAAACTGATCCAATCTGCCTCTCCTAGATAGATCTGCAACTTCTCTGATCTGCACCTCTCACAGATCTTCCAGCGAAGGTGAGGCTTCCCGCGGATCGCCTTGAAGGTGAATTGGCGCCCTCCCGAGCGAAAAATCCGCGCCTAGACTAAATCAATGCAAGGCAAATCACTTGGTGCATTTTTTCCGTGTGATTCCGCGCCAATCTAGTATTTTGGCGCTGTGGCACGACTATGGGCCTGACAGATGCGCCAGTTGTGATTTCTAGTGGGACTATCAGCGCAAAAAGCACGCCAACCCCTTGCTTCTTAGAAAAATAAAAAATCAGCTAATTCCGTGAGCCAGGTGTTACTACAGTCCACCTGCTCGATCGAGCACAAAGCTCTGTGAGCACACAGCTCTCATGTACATGCGGCCACAAAGGCACTTTTAGCCACGAAGGCGATTCTGCCACAAAGGCACTCCAGCCACAAAGGCGATACAAGATCAGGCTCACCCAATCTGACCTCTGATACCAAGATAAAATATGCACAGAATTGAAAAAAAGGAGTTGTAGCTCACAGGTGAGTACTGCACCTAGAGACTACACTCTGAACTGAGAGATTTCTCTCATACACTCTACTTCCATGAATGAGAAATTACATCATTAAGTAAAATACTAGAAATTAGGAAGTTGCAGCCAAACCCCTAAAATCTAGGAACAAATCCTAAACTAAGGAGATACGTTACAGCTTGTGTAACCATTTTCTCCATTAATACAAAATAATATAATTATTTTCAACTCCCCCCCTTAATGGAGAAAGGATTTTCCTGAACTCCTAGCATCCTTCTAAACAATTCAAACTTCACACGTGCAAGAGGCTTAGTAAAAATATCAGCCTCATTGTCACAAGTTTTACAATATTCAACAATAATTTCTTTTGACTGTAGTTTCTCTCTAACAAAATGGAACTGAGTGTCTATATGTTTGGTGTTTTTATGGAACACTGGATTGTATGCTAATTTAATAGTGCTCTGGTTGTCGCTTTTGATGGAAGTGGAGTTCTTCTGTTCTTATCCTGTATCATTGAGAAGCCTTCTCAACCAGATCGCTTCACATGTATCTGCACACAATGCTTGATACTCAGCTTCACATGAAGACAGTGCTACAGTACTTTGCTTCTTGCTGCTCCATGCTATGACCCCGAATCCTATGCTAAATGCGTAACCTGTGATAGACCTTCGATCATCCAGGTTACCTGCCCAGTCTGAATCTGAAAAACCTGCTAGAATAAAATCAGATGTGTCAGTGTATAAAATGCCATAATTAATAGTACCACAAATATACCTCAACACGCTTTTTGCTGCTACCCAGTGACTTCCAAGCGGTTTTGACATGAATTGGCTTAATACACTAACAGAGTATGCCAAGTCTAGTCTGGTTATTGTGAGATATATCAAAATCCAAACCAGTTGTCTGTACATCGTGGCATCCACCTCCTTAGTGCCATCATCACTGCACAACTTCAAATTATACTGCAAAGGTGTCGCTGCTGATCTACACTGATCCATACCAAACTTTTCCAACAAATTTCTGGCATACTTCCATTGGGTAAGAAAATTTTTCCCAGTATCTCTCCATACTTCTAATCCTAGACAGTAATGGAGACTTCCGAGATCTTTCATTTCAAAAACTTGTGCCATCAGCCTTTTGATTTCTTTGATTAAATTATCTGCATTTCCTGTTATAATCATGTCATCTACATACAAAGAAATCAAAATAATCTGCCCCTGCTTATTGTACTTGGTATACAAATTTGGGTCATTCCAACTCCTATGAAAACCATGCTCTAAAAAGAAAGAATCAATCTTTTCGTACCAAGACCTGGGTGCTTGCTTTAAGCCATATAGTGCCTTTTTCAACCTGCAAAGAAGATGTTCCTACCCCTTCTTTACAAACCCTTCTGGATGTACTAAGTAAATTTCTTCTTTTAACTCACCATTCAAAAATGAAAATTTGACATCAAGCTGGTGTAGCTCCCAATTATGTTTAGTTGTTAGAGAAATAAGCATTCTTATAGTATTTAACTTTGCTACAGGTGCAAAGGTGTCATCAAAGTCTATACCTTCCTGCTGTGAATATCCCTTTGCAACCAGCCTAGCTTTTAATTTCTCTATACTTCCATCTGCATTCATTTTTGGTTTAAACATCCATTTACATCCTATGGGTGTTTTATTCTTAGGCAGTTCAACTAAGTCCCAAGTGTCATTTCTAAGAATAGATTCTATCTCTTCATTCATTGCAACCCTCCATTCCTCAAATTGACTAGCTTCTTTGTAATTAGTGGGCTCTACAATGTTCAGAATATTTTACATCAAAGAATAGTCTTTCAATCTTAATGGTTTTTAAGTCTTCCTACTTGATCTCCTTGGTAGGGGACTTACCTCAAATTTGTTTTCTTCAGATCTAATTGGGCTTGCATTATCACCTTCTTCCCATTCTTCTTTCTATTCTTCTTTCTGCTCCTGCTCTCTTTCATCCATCAACAATGGAATGTGCTAATCATCACCAATGTCATCTTTCCCTTCCTAAGCCTGTTCATGAAACACTACATCCCTGCTTGCAAATATATTATGAGACTGAGGATTGAACAACTTATATGCTTTAAATTCTGTGCATATTTTATCTTGGTATCAGAGCTCAGATTGGGTGAGCCTGATCTTGTATCGCCTTTGTGGCTGGAGTGCCTTTGTGGCAGAATCGACTTTGTGGCTAAAAGTGCCTTTGTGGCCATGTGTACACAAGAGTTGTGTGCTCACAGAGCTTTGTGCTCGACCGAGCAAGTGGACTGCAGTAACACCTAGCTCACAGACTCAGATGATTTTTTAATTTTCTGAGCAGAAGGGGGTTGGCGCGCTTTTCGCGCTGACAGTCACGCCAGAAAGCGCAACTGGCGCGTCTTTCAGGCCCATAGTCGTGCCACCGCGCCAAAATACCAGATTGGTGTGGAATCGCACGGAAAAAACGCGACAAGTAATTTGCCTTGAATAGATTTAGTCTAGGCGCAGATTTTTCGCTTGGGAGGGTGCCAATTCACCTTCAAGGGGATCCGCGAGAAGCCTCACCTTCGCTGGACGATCTGTGAGAGGTGCAGATTGAAGAAGTTGCGGATCTATCCAGGAGAGGCAGATCGAATCATTTTTTATCAGATCGGTTTTGTGGTTGTATTGGAAAATAGTGGATTTGCTCATCGGAGCAAGATTGAATTGCATATTTGTCAGATAAGTGCTAGATCTGAATCGAAGATACAGTGGGTGGATCAGGGGACCAGCAAATCAGTGGTAGAGTAGTGGCAGATCGGGTGAACAAGATCTGACAAGTATTCATTTTTTCTTTTTTCCTCTCTGAATCAGTTGGGTAGATTCATTTATTTGTAGATCAGTTCAGAATGAGTAATACGATGGAATCTTATAGCCACGAGTCTGGAAAACTCGATGGATCTAACTTCACAAACTAGAAGTTTAAGATTCAGACCTTTCTTGAGGGTGTGAATGCATGGTCGATAGTGACAGGTGATGAGCAGAGGCCGAATTCGAATACAGGGACACAGGAGCAAGACTGGGATAAACGAGAAAACAAGGCGAAAGTTTTGTTGAAGATGTTCGTGAAGGACAACGTTATCCCTCACATCAGAGAATGTAAATGGTCCTCTGAGATCTAGATGACCATCAACAGTTTGTATCAAACCCAGAATACAAGTCGAATTATGGTTCTCAAAAGCAAGTTGTTTTCAATGAAGATGGACGAAAGTGAGACTGCTGCTGCATTTATCGCGCGAATTAAAGATGTGAAAGACGGATTGGGGGACATCGGGGAGAAGGTGTCTGACTCTGATCTCGTCACAATCACACTGAATAGGATGAGAGATGAATTTCAACTATTCATCATAGGACTGGCAACAAGGGAGAAATCACCTACGTTTGAAGATCTGACAGGGATCTTGCTGCAAGAGGAGGAGTGGCGACACAATTTGAAACCTCAGAGCGATGATCTTGCTCTGATGGCGAAACGACGATCATTCAGAGGTAAGCATCCACAACTTCAATCATAGTCGCAACAGCAGCAGAGAGGAGGTACATCGCAAAAGAGTCCGTATAAAGGTATGTCTGTAAATAATCCTATAAGAAGATGTTATTACTATGGAAAGAAGGGTCATATACAAAATGAATGCCTTAAGAAGCAGGCAGATGATGCAAAGAGAAAGTTGGCGATAGCAAAGCACATAGGATATTTTGTTGAAGAATATGTTGAAGAAGATGAAGACTTCAGTCACGAATTTTGACTGTTCATAGCTAATTGTGCCCTTTCAGCATCCAATGAGGACGATATCTAGTATGTCGATTCCGGTGCATCCTCTCATATGACAAGTAAAAAGGAATTTTTTTGAAAATCTTGAAGAAAGTACATATGGATCAAAGATTTATTTAGGATATGATAGTGGATATGAGATTAGAGGCTATGGGGATATTCCAGTCAAGTTACCAAATGGTAAAATTAGTCATCTTAAAAATGTTTTATATGTACCTGGAATTAAGAAAAAATTTATTTCTGTATCCATGATAACTGATCAAGATATGCAAGTCGAGTTCTTCAAGACTCATTGTGTCATAAAGGATTGCAGGAAAGAAATTGTTGCAACAGGCGTGCGCGTTTGAAGCCTATACAGGTTGGATGTAAAGAGTATACCACAGCGAGCCATGGTTGCAGATGGATCGACAGCCGAACAACTCTAGCACCAGAGATTCGGTCATTTGAATTTGCAGGACCTCATGTTATTGTAGAGAAAAGGTATGGTTGTGGGACTCCCTGTCTTTCATAATACTCAGTTAAATTGTGATGGATGTGCCCTAGGTAAAATGCATAGAGAACGATTTCCTATGCATGATAGAAGGAAGGAAACAAATGTTTTAGAACTAGTACACACTGATATATGCGGACCTATGCAGACAAGGTCGCTAGGTGGAGCATATTACTTTCTGTTATTTACTAATGATTGTACTAGATATTCATGGGTTTATTTTCTGAATAGAAAAAGTCAGACTTTCCAGTGCTTTATAGAATTTAAAACCTTGGTGGAAAAATAGTTTGGAAAGAGCATAAAAATTCTCCGATCTGAGCAAGGGGGAGAATACAAGTTAGGGGAATTCATGAAATTCTGCAAATCTCACGGGATTGTACAGCAGTTTACAGTGCCACACACACCACAGAAGAATGGAGTGGCAGAGCGCAAAAATAGAACTTTAGTGGAGTGCGCAAGGAGCATGTTACAAGGTAAGGGTCTATCTAATAATTTTCGGGCAGAGGCTATTAATACTACTGTATATTTGAATAATAGAACTCCTACCAGGTATCTTGGCTTCAAAACCCCTTTTGAAGCTCTATATGGACTCAAACCGGCAGTAAATCATCTAAGAGTATTTGGGTCAAAAGCATTTTCCCATATACCCAAAGCTGATAGGAAGAAATTAGACCCTAAAGCTGTTAAATGCATCTTTGTTGGTTATGGCACATAATTTAAAGCATATAAGTTGTTCAATCCTCAGTCTCATAAGATATTTGCAAGCAAGGATGTAGTGTTTCATGAACAGGTTCAGGAAGGGAAAGATGACATTGGTGATGATTGGCACATTCCATTGTTGATGGATGAAAGCAGCGAGGATGAAAGAGAGCAGGAGCAGAAAGAAGAAAAGAAAGAAGAATGGGAAGAAGGTGATAATGCAAGCCAAATTAGATCTTCCCATGCTATGACCTCGGATCCTATGCTAAATCCGTAACCTGTGATAGACCTGTGATGGGTAACCTATGATAGACCTGTGAATGGGATGAGAGATGAATTTCAAATGTTCATCACAGGACTGGCAGCAAGGGAGAAAGCACCTACGTTTGAAGATCTGACAGGGATCCTATGCTAAATGCTATGACCTTCCTATTGCTGCTCCATGATATGACCCCGGATCCTATGCTGAATGCGTAACCTGTGATAGACCTTCGATCATCCAGGTTACCTGCCCATTCTGAATCTGAAAAACCTGCTAGAATAACATCATATGTGTCAGTGTATAAAATGCCATAATTAACAGTACCACAAAGATACCTCAACACGCTTTTTGCTGCTACCCAGTGACTTTCAAGCGGTTTTGACATGAATTGGCTCAACACACTAACAGAGTATGCCAAGTCTAGTCTGGTTGTTGTGAGATATATCAAACTCCCAACCAGCTGTCTGTACATCGTGGCATCCACCTCCTTAGTGACATCATCACTGCACAACTTCAAATTCTGTTGCAAAGGTGTCGCTGTTGATCTACACTGATCCATACCAAAATTTTCCAACAGATTTCTGGCATACTTCCCTTGGGTAAGAAAAGTTTGCCCAGTATCTCTCCATATTTCTAATCCCAGACAGTAATGGAGACTTCAGAGATCTTTCATTTCAAAAACTTGTTCCATCATCCTTTTGATTTCTTTGATTAAATTATCTGCATTTCCTGTTATTATCATGTCATCTACATACAAAGAAATCAAAATAATCTGCCCCTTCTTATTGTACTTGGTATACAAATTTGAGTCATTCCAACTCCTATGAAAACCATGCTCTAAAAAGAAAGAATCAATCTTTTCGTACCAATACCTGGGTGCTTGCTTTAAGCCATATAGTGCCTTTTTCAACCTGCAAACAAGATGTTCCTGCCCCTGCTACAAACCCTTCTGGTTGTACTAAGTAAATTTCTTCTTTTAACTCACCATTTAAAAATGCAAATTTGACATCAAGCTGGTGTAGCTCCCAATTATGTTTAGTTGCTAGAGAAATAAGCATTATAATAGCATTTAACTTTGCTACAGGTGCAAAGGTGTCATCAAAGTCTATACCTTCCTACTGTGAATATCCCTTTGCAACCAGCCTAGCTTTTAATTTCTCTATAATTCCATCTGCATTCATTTTTGGTTTAAACAGCCATTTACATCCTATGGGTGTTTTATTCTTAGGCAGTTCAACTAAGTCCCAAGTGTCATTTCTAAGAATAGATTCTATCTCTTCATTCATTGCAGCCCTCCATTCCTCAAATTGATTAGCTTCTTTGTAATTAGTGGGCTCTACAATGTTCAGAATATTTTACATCAAAGCATAGTCTTTCAATATTAATGGTTTTTTAGTCTTCCTACTTGATCTCCTTGGTAGGGGACTTACGTCAATTTTTTTTTCTTCATATCTAATTGGGCTTGCATTATCACCTTCTTCCTGTTCTTCTTTGTGCTCCTGTTTCTGCTCCTGCTCTCTTTCATCCTCGCTACTTTCATCCATCAACAATGGAATGTGCCAATCATCTCCAATGTCATCTTTCCCTTCCTAAACCTATTCATGAAACACTACATCCCTGCTTGCAAATATCTTATGAGACTGAGGATTGATCAACTTATATGCTTTAAATTCTGTGCCATAACCAACAAAGATGCATTTAACAGCTTTAGGGTCTAATTTCTTCCTATCATCTTTGGGTATATGGGAAAATGCTTTTGACCCAAATACTCTTAGATGATTTACTGCCAGTTTGAGTCCATATAGAGCTTCAAAAGGGGTTTTGAAGCCAAGAAACCTGGTAGGAATTCTATTTTTCAAATATACAGCAGTATTAATAGCCTCTGCCCAAAAACTATTAGATAGACCCTTACCTTGTAACATGCTCCTTGCGCACTCCACTAAAGTTCTGTTTTTGCGCTTTGCCACTCCATTCTATTGTGGTGTGTGTGGCACTGTAAAATGTTGTACAATCCTGTGAGATTTTCAGAATTTCAAGAATTCCCCTAAATTGTATTCTCCCCCTTGATCAGATCGGAGAATTTTTATGCTCTTTCCAAACTGTTTTTCCACCAAGGTTTTAAATTCTATAAAGCACTGTAAAGTCTGACTTTTTCTACTCAGAAAATAAACCCATGAATATCTAGTACAGTCATCAGTAAATAACAGAAAGTAATATGCTCCACCTAGTGACCTTGTCTGCATAGGTCCGCATATATCAGTGTGTACTAGTTCTAAAACATATGTTTCCTTCCTTCTATCATGCACAGGAAACCGTTCTCTATGCATTTTACCTAGGGCACATCCATCACAGTTTAACTGAGTATTATGAAATATAGGGAGTCCCACAACCATACCTTTTCTCTGAAATAACTTGAGGTCCTGCAAATTCAAATGACTGAATCTCTGGTGCCATAGTTGTTTGGCTGTCGATCCATCTGCAACCATGGCTCGCTGTGGTATACTCTTTACATCCAACCTGTATAGGCTTCCAACGCGCACGCCTATTGCAACAATTTCTTTCCTGCAATCCTTTATGACACAATGAGTCTTGAAGAACTCAACTTGCATATATTGATCAGTTATCATGGATACAGAAATGAGATTTTTCCTAATTCCAGGTACATATAAAAAATTTTTAAGATGACTGATTTTACCATTTGGTAACTTGACTGGAATATCCCCACAGCCTCTAATCTCGTATCCACTATCATCTCCTAAATAAATCTTTGATCCATATGTAATTTCTTCAAGATTTTCAAAAAATTTCTTTTTACCTGTCATATGAGAGGATGCACCGGAATCGACATACCAGATATCGTCCTCATTGGATGCTGAAAGGGCACAATTAGTTGTGAACAGTCGAAATTCGTGACTAAAGTCTTCATCTTCTTCAACATCTTCTTCAAAAAAATATCCTCTGTGCTTTGCTATCACCAACTTTCTCTTTGCATCATCTGCTTGCTTCTTAAGGCATTCATTCTGTATATGACCCTTCTTTCCACAGTAACAACATCTTCTTATAGGATTATTTATAGACATACCTTTATACGGACTCTTCTGCAATGTACCTCCTCTCTGCTGCTGTTGCGACTGTGATTGCAATTGTGGCTGCTTACCTCTGAATGATCACCATTTCGCCATCAGAACAAGATCATCGCTTTGAGGTTTCAAATTCTGTCGCCGCTCCTCCTATTGCAGCAAGATCCATGTCAGATCTTCAAACGTATGTGCTTTCTCCCTTGCCGCTAGTCCTGTGATGAAAATTTGAAATTCATCTCTCATCCCATTCAGTGTGATTGTGATGAGATCAGAGTCAGACACCTTCTCCCCGATGTCCCCCAATCCGTCTTTCACATCTTTAATTCGCGCGATAAATGCAGCAGCAGTCTCACTTTCATCCATCTTCATTGAAAACAACTTGCTTTTGAGTGCCATAATTCGACTTGTATTCTGGGTCTGATACAGACTCTTGATGGTCGTCCATATCTCAGAGGACGATTTGCATTCTCTGATGTGAGGGATAACGTTGTCCTTCACAGACATCTTCAACAAAAATTTCGCCTTGTTTTCTCGTTTATCCTAGTCTTGCTCCTGTGTCCCTGTATTCAAATTCGGCCTCTGCTCATCACCTGTCACTATCGACCATGCATTCACACCCTCAACCAAGGTCTGAATCTTAAACTTCCAGTTTGTGAAGTTAGATCCATCGAGTTTTCCAGACTCGTGGATATAAGATTTCATTGTATTACTCATTCTGAACTGATCTACAAATAAGTGAATCTACGCAACTGATTCAGAGAGGAAAAAAAAAATGAATACTTGTCAGATCTTGTTCACCCGATCTACCACTGCTCTACCATTGATCTGCTGGTCTCTTGATCCACCCACTGTATCTCTGATTCACATCTAGCACTTATCTGACAAATCTGCAGTTCAATCTTGCTCCGATGAGCAAATCCGCTATTTTCCAATACAGCCACAAAACCGATCTGATCAAAATTGATCCGATCTTCCTCTCCGAGATAGATCCGCAACTTCTCTTATCTGCACCTCTCACAGATCGTCCAGCGAAGGTGAGGCTTCCCGCAGATCCCCTTGAAGGTGAATTGGTGCCCTCCCGAGTGAAAAATCTGTGCCTAGACTAAATCAATGCAAGGCAAATCACTTGGCACATTTTTTCTGTGCGATTCCACGCCAATCTGGTATTTTGGCGCGGTGGCGCAACTATGGGCCTGACAGACGCACCAGTTGCACTTTCTGGCATGACTGTTAGCGCGAAAAGCGGGCCAACCCCCTTCTGCTCAGAAAACTAAAAAATCATCTGAGTCCATGAGCCAGGTGTTACTGCAGTCCACCTGCTCGGTCGAGCACAAAGCTCTGTGAGCACACAGCTCTCGTGTACATGCGGCCACAAAGGAACTTTTAGCCACGAAGGCGATTCTGCCACAAAGGCACTCCAGCCACAAAGGCGATACAAGATCAGGCTCACCCAATATGACCTCTGATACCAAGATAAAATATGCACAGAATTGAAAAAAAGGAGTTGTAGCTCACAGGTGAGTACTGCACCTAGAGACTACACTCTGAACTGAGAGATTTCTCTCATACACTCTACTTCCATGAATGAGAAATTACATCATTAAGTACAATACTAGAAATCAGGAAGTTGCAACCAAACCCCTAAACTCTAGGAACAAATCCTAAACTAAGGAGATACGTTACAACTTGTGTAACCATTTTCTCCATTAATACAAAATAATATAATTATTTTCAACTTGTACAGAAAGGAGAAGGCAGGGAAGAGATGGGAATGCACATGAAGTAGTAGATAGTTTAAGAGTACAGGCGATGGAGTAGCAGAGCAGATGGAGTACGCCATGGAGAATGTAGGTGCACTCGTTAGCGCAGCTGCGGTCCTCACTTAGCACATGGATTCCATGCCAAATAGTTGTAGCTCATGTACTTTGCATGCAGAGTTATGTTTTTAATTAGTGAATGTTTTAACATATACATAATATAAAAATGTAGTAATTTTGTTATGATGAAGTAAATATACATAATTATTAATGACATAGTATGATTATTCAATTGTGCAATATGGCTGTTAAGAGCATTGAAGAGGCTATAATTCTAACTCTAATAAGAGCATGAAAGAGGCTATAATTCTAACTCTAATAGAGTCACATTATTGCTATAAAATTTTGATATTTATATACAATTTGTATAAAAGGGTATAATCTACATTTACAAACACTTCTGGTGTTCCCAAAGCCATCATTGCTATAAAATTTTGATATTTATATACCATTTTCATAAAAGGGTATAATCTACATTTACAAAAACTCCTTTTGTTTCCAAAGCGATTACTAAGAACATGAAACCCATCTTTAGCATGCAAAACCTTGCAATGAACCATAATCATGGTTTAAGGCCTCATTCCTAGCCCATGAGCCTTCGAGGCATCAATTGGTGCCTACGAATTTAGTTTTAGTCCTCAAACTATGTTTAAGACCTTACATAGATGGCACCTATGCTCACATGTAGGCCAAAGGTTCCATTTATGAGACAAGTGAGATAATATGGGCTGATATAGATTGTTTATTAACCAATATGGAGTAGAATATTTTAGGGCTTTTGATTTAGGTTTACTTTCCCAAATGAAAAGAAATGCTTCAATGGCCATTCTTGGTGTGAAATACCTTATAATAATGTCAAAATTACATTACTGTTAGCCAAAGATTAAATTTATAGAGCTTTATGGTAGTTAGTTATTCAATGCATGGTGCATGCAGGGTTGTAAAAGCATATTTTGGGCCATAATATGTTCGTTTTCATCCTAAAACCATGGTCATGTCCTCGAGACCTATTCCTTGTGCTCAAAACCATTTAATGGCACATATTACACTCATGAAACAAATATTTGATATTCCATTTACAAAGCCTAAAACATGATTATGGACCCTATGCATTCCATCAAACAAAAAAAGTGTATGTAAAGTTCAAGGAAGTTCATTTTCACGTTTATACTATGGTCATGGCCCTGAGATTCATTTGTGGTGTGATAATCCTTTTTTGGAACACATATTACACTTAATGACCATGTATCCCCTGTATAGGGCTCAGGTGATGGTTTAAGACCCTCATGCATGGTCCATAGTCCCTAAGTCATCTTTTAGGACCTAAGTAATAGTGTTATCCCTTGAACCATGTCAAAAAACATAAAACATAATAATAGTGCACATAATCTTGTCATGTTTTCCATATTATACTCGATCCAATTTTAGAATTATTAAAATTGTATCGAAATTACTCAAACGACCAAGATGGTGATTTGAAATTTGGTAATTATCGATTATGTAATAATTCAGGGAGTGATCAAGATGGTCATCAAATTTGTGGGGTTCAAATGTTCGACATCGATCGACATCAACTTCTGATGCGACTCCAGCAAATGTTTCAAAGTGCCAATCAAAGACATCTTCAAATCGACCTGCGACAAAAACAACCAGTTTGTCAAAAAGACTTATGTAATCAAACTTGTCCTAAGTCTTTATGTAAAGGTTAGAATGTCAGTAGTCCACTTTTGTAAACCTTAATGGACAAAACAGATCCTAAGGTAAAAATGACTTAATTTAAATCCTAAGTCATAGGCTTAAGTCCTAAAGTCTAAATGTCATATGAAAACACACTTTGTGAAAGCCTAAATCTACTCCTAGGACAAAATGTCAAATTAAAGTCCTATTCATAAGTTTCATAAATTTATGGACTTAAAACCTCCTAGCGCAATTTTTATGCCATAAACCTTTGTAAAGGTTCGAATGATGGGTAGGAAACCCATGAAATAAGCCAAAGAATTTCCTAGCCTCTCCACTTAGAGACTGCATAAATAGTCTCATCACAACATCAAGATGTTCTACATTTAAATTCTCAGAAAAAGTGCAAAACAAGGGTAAATGTTGTTCTGCAGTTACTTCATCTTCTCCAATGAAATGAAGAAGTAATTTGAGGTATTATTGAGGCATGGCATTCATTGGTTGCGGAAGATTTAGTGGTGTGTATCTATCCATTAAGAAAGTTGGTGTTTCCATATTAACAACTTGGTTAACTGCTCCTTGGGTGGTTGAGGTTGATGAACCTGTTGTGAAAGTGAATGAAGGTGGAGGAAAACCTGATATGGGGGTTGGCTAATGGACAATAGTAGAGGGACTGATAAGTATATTTGGTTGAGTTTGAGTGGAGGTAAAAGAAATAGACTCAAAAGAATGTTATTCTAACTGAGGTTCTTGAAAATAAATGGGTGTGGAAGGAGTATCTTGTTCCTATAAAAGGATTTCCTTGGAAATATCTTCAAATAAAGGATTATGAGAACTTCTGCCAGGAGCAGGCAATGCAGGATCAGGTATTGAAGGAATTTCAGGTTTCTGAGCCTTTTTAGAAACCAAACTTTATGGATCTGGAAAAGTAGGGACTATCTGTTGTGAAGTATATGACCTTGTGTGAGGCCTTTTGAAAGCCAGAAGTTTTGAAATTAACAAACAGAGCCAAATATTTCCTCCTCACTGAACAACCAGAGGAACTAATGTGAAAAACCCAGGGAAAATAAACTTTGTTTCTTCGTCCCCGGCAACGACGCCAGAAAATGTTGTATCTCAAGAAACAATCCCTTGGTCGTGGTAAGGAATCAGTGCTCAAGAAATTTTTTAAATGTATGTCACAATTATAATATCAAATGGCCTTTGCTTAACACCTTTGGAATCTAATTATTTAATACACTCAATAATATGATATAATGAAAGCCTTCACAATACCATAAACTACTAATATCCGAATGAAATGAAAAGAAGAACTGTAAAGGAAACTTGAAGTGATATGCTGAGAAACATAATCTATCAATTTTAAGTTTTAGAGGGGATTCAAGGAGAGAAAGGAAACTCGAAATAATATGCTGCAAACAAAGAATCTATTAATTTAAAGTTTCATCGAGATTTTGTGAAGAATGAAGAGATGAGGTGAAGGAGCGCAAATTAAGGTTGTTTAACTCTTACTCATAGATGTAATTAAGAGACCAGTTGCTACATTAATTCAGTTCATTCAAAGAGGAATAAACAGAGAGAAAAATTGGAAATACATATCAACATCAACAGCTGCAGGAAACTTGATCTTATTTCATTTATTTCTCAAAAAATTCAGTACAAAATTAGCAATCCTTCATAGGTCCAAAACTCAGAACCCCTTTTCTTTATTTCTATATAATTAAATACATCACAGTGGTTCGTAACTCCTAAACTTCTTGAAACTATTTGATTACATAAATTGTTAAGATTACTTTTGCAATCATACTTGAGAAAAGAAATTAAAACTGGAAATATTGTTCGTTTTTCTAAATTTGATGTTGTTGATGCATCCTCCTGAAGTGTCGAGGTGTCCTTTTTGGTTATGATGCAATGGTTGCACAACTATGCAATGACGCCTCAGTGCCCAACTTGACCCAATTGTCATGCTCCCAATAGGGCCACTATACGCTCTTATTCCCGACTCTGCCTATGCCCGTGTGCTTCAAACGATGTCAATCATACCACCTGCTACCCGACTCTGCCTCTTCTTCTTTGATTTGCGTCAGGTCACTTAGCTGAGTTTTTTTGTTGCGTTCTGCCTATTTCTTCATAAAATGGTGTATAACCGCATAAGCCCAGACTTCAAATCCTTTAGATTTCATCTTGGAACCACATCACGTCTGTGCTCACATCTCACTTCTCATTTCACCGTCTTTAACTTTTCCTTAGCGTTTATCTTATAAAACTTGAGATGTGTGTTATGCGATCGAGTCCCACCTTGCATCACACATCGCACTTCAGCGACCTTATCACTTACCTCTCACGACGATCCTTTAAAACTTGCAATTCGCGATTTGCGATTTAATCTCTATCATATATCTCTCTGCTCCAGTTCTACGCTTTGATCCCGACCATCCATTTTTCTCTTTGTGCCTCCTCCAAAACTCTAAAGTGCTTAAGGGAAATGTGCCCTTTCTCCACCTTTGGGAAATTAGTTTGTTTGCTCCACAATGTAACCCTCCTAAGTTTATCTAGTGTTCTTCTGCACTGGTCCCTCTTGAGCTTGTGAATGAGCCCGACTCGACCCTGTTCAGTGTGCAATGTTCTGAGCGTGCCCATCGGTCCCTCTCTTCAAATTTTCTGCACGTGAATGAGCCTGACTCGACCCACCTTTGCATCTCATCACGTAATGTTAATGTACCAATATATAAATCAAAATTCTTCTATGACACACAAAATTTTACATTTTCTATCATATATGCGTTTTTGGTGTTTTGAAAAATATTTCAAAGGTAAATGCAAATGAGCCACAATAGGAGGCCAAATTTTTTTATTTTATACAAACTTTGATTTGAAGGACAAAACCCTTTGGCATGTTTTATTTTTAGATATCCCATTGTGTTGATTGAATGAATGTAGGTTTTATGAAATTGAAACTTTCTTCTTAATGGAAAGTTTTAAGGAATATAAAAAATGATGTTTTTTTTATTAGAGATTAATAGTTTCTATTAAAGTTGTTGGTGTAAATTAATGTTTCTTATTTAAAAATTGGAAATAGTAATAAGTATTTAATCTACAAATGTGGAATAAAAAATGCACATATCATTCAGAAACCTTGAATACCAATAAAGTATTATTTTCTAGTTTGAACTTACCATCTTTATAATGACTGTATGTTACATTAAAAATTAATGTTTTTGTTCCTAGTTGAATTAATTTTATGTTTGCATAATAAATTTCCCTTTGCACCTCGTTCTCCCACACATATGTCATCCTCCATGCATCCTTCATTCCTCACAAATTCATAGCTCTATGAAATTGTTGTCCCGCACGATTAAATCTATAAAAAATTTCAATGAAAAGGAGCTTAAAATGAAATATTGAAGGATAAACACATTAACAACTCCTATATTTCTCTCGGTGTCAGAGCATTAACCAAAGAAACGCCATACCACTCTACCCAATGATTCCAAAACTTATGCAATTTCATTACTATTTGGTTTAATAATAATGGTCCATCGAGTTCTAATTACTGATTTTTATTCTGAAATTGAGAATTCCATCAATCATTGTACTTTGAGATTAATTATAGCAACAACTTGTATCAAATTTTGACAATACGAATATGCTAGTGGTTATTTTGAAAGAGCAAAGTGATAATATAGAGAAAACATGACAAAGAGCAAGGGGTTTCAGCTAGGAACACCTAGAGCTTTAAGTATCTTTGTTATTTCCTTTATTTGATAGTCACCTGCAACAAGGCGCTCATCAGTAAGGTCGATTTTGTAAATAGCGCATAAGGTTTTCCCATTGAAAATATTAAAAATTTTGATTATGTAGATAGAATATACTTCAAATCATGTTTAGCTAGTTATTTTTTAGTGTGTTGATTTAGCCAAGAAATTCGTCGAGGCAAAATTTATTCGAAAAACTGCAACATTGCTGATGAAAGTTTCTATGACACTCAAATAATACAGATTAAACGCACTTTGACACTAAGGAAAGTGTTATAGTCACTAGCAAGTAAAATGTGAAATATTCATTATTTCAAGTTTAAAAACCTAGTTAAATTAAAATGCTCTCTCACACAGCTAAATACGTAAAAAATTTAAATGGAAAAGAGTCTAAAATTAATTTTCTGCCTGCACAAAAAAAATTGAAATATATTTGGGTGGTTTTATGTGTTTTATGAATATACCCCATCATCCGCACATCTTTCATTACAAATAGATTCACATCTCTATGCAATTGTTCTCCCACACAACTAAATATGTATAGGTTTTAAATGGAAAACAACTTAAAATGAAATAATCAAAGATAAATGCACTAGAAATATTTGTTTTGTTATCATTGTCACAATACTAATCGAAGGAATCCCTCCCCCATTATCCCACACATACTTCGTCCTCCGCACATCCTTCATTCCTAATAGATTCATAGCTCTATGCAACTACTCTCCTGCGCAGCTAAATATGAAAAAGTTGTAAATGCCAAATATTTTAAGATTAATTTCGTGTAGGTATTTACACTAAATGATTCCAATTGAAATTTTTTTTCCATGCAAGTTCAATAATTAATGTTTTTGCCTAAGAAAATTTGTATATTTGTAATAGGAAAATGTGAAATATTATTACATTATGAATTAAAGTTTCTTTTTCATATTTAAATTAATTATGCATCCACAAAATAAAGTTCTCTTTTCACCCTCGTTCTCTCGCACATACTTCATCTTCTACACATCTTTGATTTTACACAGATTCATAGCTCTATGTAACTACTCTCCCACACAACTAAATTTATAAAAGTTTTAAATGGAAAATAGTTTAGAATTAATTTCATCATTGCATAATAAAGTTCCCTCTACACCCTCGTAATCATGTACACATCCCCTTCCATCGCACAGTGAAAGCTCTACACACCCCCTTCCTCTGCACAATGAAAGCTCTACATACCCCCTTTCTCCACACAGTGAAAGCTCCGCATAAGGAATGCTTCGTACAAGAAAGCTCCACACAATGAAACATAAAAATATTAATTTGATATTTGTTTATAGTTAGATTAATTACGTGTTGACAGAATAAAGTTCCCTCTGCACCCGCATTCTCGCGCACATACTTCATCCTCTACATGCCCTTCGTACAATGAATGTTTTCATTGTGTGGAGTATGAAAGAGGAATCAAAAACTTTTATAGTAAAAAATGAAAACCAAAACAACCCTACCTTAATCAATCTGTATATTAAGTAAATATGTATATATTTAATACACAAATGTGAAATATTATCACATTAGGAATTAAACTTTTTGTTCATAGATAAATTAATTATGCGACCACAGAACAAAATTCCCTCTACACCTATTTTCTCTCGCACATACCCCATCCTCCACACATCCTTCATTACACATATTCATAGCTCTATGAAAATTCTCTCCTGCACAACTAAATTTGTAAATGTTTTAAATAAAAAATAGTTTGAAATTAATGTCATTCACGT
Source organism: Pinus albicaulis (assembly GCA_034641835.2). Taxonomy (NCBI): domain Eukaryota; kingdom Viridiplantae; phylum Streptophyta; class Pinopsida; order Pinales; family Pinaceae; genus Pinus; species Pinus albicaulis. The sequence goes on along the minus strand of CM076584.1, from coordinate 272,988,374 downwards.
GGAATAAATTTCCCTCTGCACCCTCGTAATCACGCAAGAAATATTTTCACAATGAAACATAATAATATTAATTCGATATTTATTCATAGTTACATTAATTACATGTCGACGAAATAAAGTTCCCTATTGACCCTCGTTCTCCAACACATATCCCATCCCTCGCACATCTTTCATTCTGCATAGATTCATAGCTCTATGCAACTGCTCTCTCGCACATCTAAATATGTAAAGGAATTTAAAATTAATTTTGTCCTTGCTGAATATAGGTCCCTCTGCACCATCGTTCTCCTGCACATACCGGTTGGGAATCATGATTGTCGTTAGACCAAAACCCGCAGGTGTTAGTCAACGATCGCATCATCAGAGATAAGGATCCATGAAAGGCGGTTAGTCCATGTCGCGAAACACATGGGGAGCATTGGTTTATCTAATTTCCAACAATCTCCCCCCCAACATGAGCCGAGTGTGTATCGAACTCGTGACCTACGCTCTAATACCACTTGTTGGGAATCACGATCTTCGTTAGACCAAAACCAGTTGGTGTTAGTCAACGATCGCATCGCCAGAGATAAGGATCCATGAAAAGCAGTTAGTCCATGTCGCGAAACACACGGGGAGCATTGGTTTATCTAATGTCCAACAATACCTGTACTTCACACACTAAATCTCTGCACAAGGAAACAAAATAATATTAATTGGAGATTTTTTCAATGCCCTGCTCGCCCCCTCCACCCCCGCCTATGCAAGGGACCTACAACCACGTCAATTTCGGCGTTATTGGGTAGAGCAATAACATAACAGTGTCAATGACAATGTCAGAGTACTCACCAACGAAATGGTCACACAGAAAATTAGTTCCTTTTTTTAAATGAATTATTTTTTTTAATGAATTTTTAGACAGTGACAAATACCAAAAATAAAACTCCCTCCACTAGGAGAATTTGTCTCATTAGAGCTCCCTCACGCAATCAAAAATTGGAAATAAAATTTGAAGAAAATTAAAAATTTATTTTTAAATTTATGGGAAAATATAAATATTAAACATTTTCTTGAAATTTTGGTTAAAATTGGAAAATACAACAAAATAATACAAGATCGACACAGTTTAACCATGAAACAAATGTTATAATCCCTAATAAAACAAAGAATAATAATATAATTCAAAATATTAAATACATCTTAAACTAATTCTTATCTACATTTACATAAAAGTTTTAAAGAGAAAAATTTTAAATTAATAGAATTTTAATGTTGTATTTTACAATCTAAGACTTTTAAACAAAATAAGTCTCTACTCTTTTATGCAATTTTACTATCAAGACTTTTGAGCAAAATAAGTCTATAGTATTACATTAAAATTTTAAAGGAATGAAATTAAAATTAATAAAATGTTAATACTGAATTTTAGGATCAAAACATTTAGTAAAGAAGTAAATTAAAGATTAATTTGATGTATCAACGTGTTTTAGCAAATTGAAAATTATGGTTTTTTAAATGTAATATATAATTAGGAGAATGCTATAATAAATTAAAAGTTTTTATAAATTTATATAAATTAATAAATAAATAATTTATTTTATTTTTAAATATATATATATATATATATATAATTTATATATGAAATTTTAAAATATAAAAAGAAATGTAAATAAATGTTAATTGTTAAAAATATAAACACAAAAAATTAAAATACAATATATTAAAATAAATTTATTTTTAATATTTTAAAAATAGAAAATAAATAAAAGATATATTTTAAATATTAAAAAGTTAAATAAATAAAGAAATATATTTGTTTTGATATCATGCACAATAAAGATTGGAATCTTTTTATTTGTTTCCAATAACAAGTTAAAAGTATTTATGAAAGTATAAACTTTCGTGATCCGTAATTGTTTAAAAAACTTTTTTAGAAAATCATATTATCAATTTGAACTATCTAGAGTTGTTTCTAATGATAATTCGAAAAGCATAACTCTTCAAATTGATAATTTGATTTTCTAAAAAAAATTTAAACAATATTTATAAATTTAATTGAAAAATATTACCGTGTACTGAGCAAGCAAAAGGATAATTTCATAAATTTTAAACATGTTACTCATCAATATTTTTTTAACGTGGATAAGCATATCAAAATATCTCTTTCCTCTCTTTATTTTTGGAGAGCAGGCATCTCACTTTCTGAATATATTATATGTTAAATTCTCTTTTTTTATTTCAATTGGAAATGTCACACTTACGATATGAGGTACGCATTTGACGTTCTCTTTTATATGGTTAAAATGTATTAAATATTTATATTTATAAAACTAACATTTTTATATTAATATTATAATGATATTTAAAGTTTAATATCATGAATATAATTTATTAAATTTAAAAAATAAAATTATTTAGAGTTTTAAATATTTTATTTTCATACTTAAAAGATAATAGTGGTAGAAGAATAGAAAAAAAACAAAAAAATCACACAACTTGAGCTAGTGAGCTCGAAAATTGAAATTGATGGAATTTCACTATCGAGACCTTCACTGTTAGACATTTTTAAGCTTGCAGAAATTTATTAAGGTGAGGCTTGAGTGATTAATATATTCTCATTTGCAATATGGATCACAAAAGTCTAAGATCTAATACTTCACACATCATCAACAAGATCGCATAGTGTGTTCTAGAAATTTACATCTTCTTGTTCTTAAGTGTGAAAATCTACATGCTAAAAATATAAATAAAAACCATAAGCTACTGACTCACAATGATTTATATTAGTAACAATTATATTTCATAACTTCATACTTAAATTTAATTAATAAATATAGAAAAAATCAATATTTACAATATTTTTTTTTCTAAATTATATGTCTATTTATCTATCTCTATATATCATGAAGAAATGTAAAATATATACACTATAAATAGTAATAAATTAGTGACCATATAAATTAATGATTTATATGAGTAACTATTATATTTTAGAACTTTATATTTAAATTTAATTAATAAGTATATAAAATTTCATCATGTATAATAAACTTTTTCTCCAAAATTATATCTCTATTTATTTATCTAATATTATGCATATTTCATTAAAATAATAAATTAAATCTAATTATAAAACATATCTAAGAAAAAGAAATTGTTTTTAATGCGACTTTTTGGAGTTTCAGGTGGATTTGCTGGCACTCAAAAATTTGAGTTGAAATGTTGATTTGTGTTATTTAAATTGGTTTTTTTGGCTGTATATATGGATTCATCATCTTGAAAAACTTTTAGAGCACTTAGATTGTGTAGAGTTTACCCATCAAGCTTGTGATTTCAATGAATTTTTTGGGGGATTTAAACAAATTGGATTGGAAAATTCCAAAAATTTCCAAAAAATCTTAGTCGATATTAAAAGGTTCTTCAACCATAACACATAGAACTCGAAAAATTCACTACAACTAAATAATAAAATTAAAAATAAATATATTTCAATAAATAAAAATGTAAAATTTATATAAATATAAATAATATTTAAAATTTTAAAATTTATCTAAATTTTAAATTTTAAATTTATCCACAATTAAATAAATATTTAAAAATAACAAAATTTACACTTAAAAAATATTTGATTCCTTATTATTTTAGAGTTAAACAAATGTTTTAAGATAACAAGATTTACCGTTAAAGGATTTGATTCCTAACTATTTTATTATGAAGATTGATGAAATAAACCATGATCTTCATCTTTGAAATCAAGCTTTTTATTATGAAGATTGATGAAATAAATCATAATTTACATCTTTTAAATTAAACTTGGTAAGGTGAACCATAACCGTGAAGATATTAAAAGTAAAAGTAGAATAGATTTTTAAAGGAGAAGAGTCACCCTCATATTTAAAAATAGGGACCCACACGTTCAATCTTTAGGGTGCATTTTGGAGGTTTATTTGAATAGGTTAATGAAATCGCTTTTTCTTTTTGCTTTATTATTTAGTGATATGATTTTTGATGATATAGTGTTTTGTTATTAAACTATTTTTTAATATAAAAATACCTTATTTAAAACATTAAACTTAATATTTTGAATAATAATTTAAAATCATCATTAAGAATTTTTGTAATTTTTTTTAATTTAAAAAAAGACCAAATATCTATTATGTATTAGTAATGAATTTCTTCTGATTTGCTGATAATCTGAATTGTTTCCATCGCAGCATTTTATCAGCTTGCAGAAAGGAAGTTATGTTTTTAGGAGAATAATCCATTAGTTATGGCCAGAAAATTTGAGAGCATGGCCTTATCCTCAATCCCATCTCCTTTCGAGAAAGAAATCCGAATTCCTGACAAATCCATTGGACTTGTTATTGGAAAGCGCGGCACCAACGTCAAGAATTTTCATCAAATCCCAGGATCACTTCTGTAAGAGTATCTCCTAATGGGATAGCCAAAATACGTGCCACTTCAGAAGAAGCTATATGGACTGTTGCATTCTCCATTGAAAAGCTCGTAAGCTTTTCGTTGTGTAAGACTAGCAACAACTCCCCTGACTTCTTTATCTTTTGTTTCTACAACTCATTGGAGGACCCGTTGCTCGCCATCAACGGCGCTTGCTTCGAGAAGTTATTTAAATATTGTATATAAATTTCTAACACATTTCCCCGAGACGTTACCTATATCGTGAGTAGTTCATGTAGCAATTTCATTACTTATAACATATTTTCATATCCTTTATATAAGATATTGTATATTCAATTCTAACACATTTCCCCTAGGTGTTACCTATATGGTGACTGAGTGATGACGGCTTCTTTAGACACTTGATTAGTATTGTGGAAGAACTTGGAGTATATCATTAAGGATTGTGAGTAATTCATGTAGTAGTTACATTGCTTATATAAAAATTTCTAACAATAACTGCTCAATTTACTCTCTAATTTTTTAAACCCCCACCCATGCTGGGGAGATCATAGTGTAAAATCGAATGTTCCTGTGGTCTTTTTAAAGGGTTCATAAACAAATCCAACAGTGAGAAAGTCAATATTGTGGTATGGTAACTGATTTTTAAATCATTGTGAAAAAAAAAACATCACATTAGATCAGAAAATATATCTAATGCTATAAGGATCTGAGGTGATAACAAAGTTTCGAATCATGATAACTCGGTGACAACCAAAACTAAGTTTTAGCCACAAGAAAAAATCACAATAACTCACAGAATAAATTGATATTAAAAATGAACTAATGTTTGTGACACGTTTGTAGGTGTTTCCATTCATAAATTTCTTATTCATTTTGTCTCGAGATTGCTAGATTATGGTGAAACAAATACAGTGCTAATCCAAGTGATACAGAGAGGTATTCACGGCCAGCTTGGAAAACCAGGAACGAAGATGTTTCTAATTTTCAATGAAGTAGTCTTCAAAAGTTCCTAGCTCTATTTTAATTACATAAATGTATTGAAAACTAGTTGATAGTATTTACTTCAGTTGTTTTATTTGGACGTGTTGCAGGCTGATATTTATTGCTATACAAGTTGCGCATCAAATTATTATGTAACGATTGTGACAAGAAGTTTTTAAATTATTTCTCTTTAGCTATATCTTATCATTTCTGTATGCTTTCATCAAGAAGAGGCTTCAGAGTTTAAGAAATATATCTTAGATCTGAGCACGTGCTTCTATTAAAATTTATGAAACAAATTCATTTTTTACAACTTGTATATTTAAATATGTGATTTTGGAAGTAATGATGGCTTCTTTAGACACTTAATTAGTATTGTGGAAGAACTTTGATTATATCATTAAGGACTGAGATTAGTTCATGTAGCACTTGCATTGTTTATAACATATTTCATATCATTTGTATAAGCTATTGTATATACAGTTCTAACACATTTCCCTGAGACGTTACCTATATGGTGAGTAGTTCATGTAGAAATTGCATTACTTATAACAGATTTTTATATCCTCTGTATAAGCTATTGTATCTTCAATTCTAACACATTTCCCCTAGGTGTTACCTATATGGTTACTGAGTGATGATGGCTTCTTTAGACACTTGATTAGTATTGTGGAAGAACTTGGAGTATATCATTAAGGATTGTGAGTAATTCATGTAGCATTGCATTGCTTATGAATATTTTTATAACATTTGGATAAGTTATTGTATATACAGTTACACTATGATATGGATACACATTCCTGCCATGCGTTACCATATTGTGACTGTTGTCCAATTGTTGATATTTAGAGAAATATAATTAAGTGATTGATGGTTTTGGAACATCAAAGTTACTATGATGACCTTTTATCTTAGGATGACTCCTTAGTGTTGAAATTCGATTTGCATGACGAATATGCATAGATCGCTTCACAGGAACACCCTTTTTCCTATTGATAGTATGTGGTAGTTGTATGAATGGACTGCTTATATTGTCCTCACTGTCATAAGATTCAGCATGTTTTTTTTTTTTTTTTTATCAGTCTATATACAAGTTATACATATTATGTAGTAAGAAATGTTCTTTAATAATAACAGTCACTGAAAGGGGAAATGATCTCAATACACCCCTCGATTTATACAATGTCTCATGATATTATTCTCATTTGGTGACACATGGAAATTCCAATACCAAAATTCTTTCACATTGTTGCTCACATTATACGAAAGTCTATCTTGATAAGGTTTCCTACATATATTAGCCCAACATGCAAGTTCATCACTCTCATGTTATTGAATCCTAATTTTTTAATGCCTCCATAAACTTTTGCTTAATGTTTTGTACATTATTGTCTTCATTGACATCAATCGATCTGATGTGGTTCTTTTTCCAACAATACCTGTCAATAATTCCCTACTATCACTTATGCAATATTGAGATTGATATTTCATAATTTTTCCAAGGGTTGATGTCATATTTTTTGATACTAACCCATTTACCTTCAGCTCTTTGGAATTTATAATGCCCAATAATTAAACTATATTTCTTAGATATTTGTGCTTTCAAAATATATTTAAGAGTTAAGATTGTGCTATGATAGATATACCTTGAAAAAGATTTTTGATCACCTAATTTACTTTATCTTGAACTGCTCATTCATGAATTAGTTTCCTCATTTCTTCAATTTTATTTGATTCTATATTATCTAGAAAATTATCATTAAAGACAATTACTTGCAACTTCTGATAAATGTCCATGTTTTTCTACGTGTGGTAAGATCTTGTTGTAGATAAGTTTTTTCCCTACATAAAAAAATATATAAATTTCTAATTTCTAATTTGAACTTGACATGTACATTGAAAAAAAATAAAATGTTAAAAGGGTGACTTCATTTGTGTGGTCAATATTCGCATTGACAAGTTCCTCTACATCTCTCATTTCCTCATCATTTCCAGGTACATCCAAATCTATCTCAAGCTCTCTGTTTTGTAACTATACATCGCCTTCATGCTCTCTATTTTGTACCTCCACATTCCTTTAGGCTCGCTATTTTCCTTTGATGCTCTTCTGTTTTATAGTAGATCATCATTTTTTTTCATTTAAAAAAATACATTTTATAATATATTGTTTCACTAGTATGTATATATATATATATATATATATATATATATATATATATATATATATATATATATATATATATATATATATATATATATATATCGACTAAAATTTTGTAACCATTTTATACTTGCTCTCTATTTTGCTTTATCCACACATTTTCACTTTGACTCTCACTTATTTATTTTCTTTAATTACTCTTCTGTTTATAATGAAATCTTAATTTTTTCATTTAAATAAATACATTTTATAATATATTGTTTCACTAGTATATATATATATATATATATATATATATATATATATATATATATATATATATATATATATATATATATATATATATATATATATATGATTAAAATTTTGAACTAAAAACTCTAAGTAGGTGCCAGGCTTTTTATATTGATGCATCACACTATACTACATTTGGAGATAAGGAACACTAGCGCCCCTTGACTTAATGTTCCCTAATGTGTTAAATATCTCTATGAAATTCACCAAATCCATTTACTTCCATCTTAGTATTATTTTCCAAAAAAAAAATTATTATTATCATCAAATATATATCTTAAAAATACAATTGGAGCTCATATATGTAATGAACTTGGAGTAATGTCTATTTTTGTTAATAAAAATTCTCTTTATTTACATCTATGCTAGATATATTGTACTTGAATGTATTTAAAATATCTTATTTGAGTTACATACATGCTGATTTCATGCTTGTTTCGCAGGATTATTAATCACCAAAAGATTTTCACCCCAATTTTCTATTTCAATATCTGTAACAAAATTTCTATATATGTGAACAAATTTTGTTGGTTTACATATAGGTTTTCACCCACAATTGCCTATTTCAATATCTATTCATAACTCTTATAATCAATAACTTTGAAACCTCCACAACCTGCTTCCATGTAAGTAAAATTTACCTTTCTCTGCAACAACTTATTTCTTCTAGGCTAATCTTTCCTATCTTATTGCCTTACTATTGCAACATATAGTGCAATTTCTAGTTAAATTTAATTAATAGACATAGAAAAAATCAATATTTACAATATTTTTTTCTAAATTATATGTCTATTTATTTATCTCTATATATCATAAAGAAATGTAAAATATATACACTATAAATAGTAATAAATTAGTGACCATATAAATTAATGATTTATATGAGTAACTATTATATTTTAGAACTTTATATTTAAATTTAATTAATAAGTATATAAAATTTCAATATGTATATTAAAATTTTTCTCCAAAATTATATCTCTATTTATTTATCCAATATTATGCATATTTCATTAAAATAATAAATTAAATCAAATTATAAAACATATCCAAGAAAAAGAAGTAGTTTTTAATGCCACTTTTTGGAGTTTGGGGTGGATTTGTTGGCACTCAAAAATTTGAGTTGAAATGTTGATTTGTGTTATTTAACTTGATTTTTTTTACTGTATATATGGATTCAGCATCCTAAAAAAAAATTATGGCACTTAGATTGTGCAAAGTCTACCCATCAAGCTTGTGATTTCAATGAATTCTTTGGGGATTTTAAACAAATTAGATTGGAAAATTCCACCAAAACAATTTCCAAAAAAATTATTAAAGAGAACTAGCAAAAACTATATATATATATATATATATATATATATATATATATCTGTGTGTGTGTGTGTGTGTCGTGAATGTTTCCACAATCATATACATTAATTTGTAGGGAACTTTTGGAGACTTGTGTGTTATGATTGAAGAACCCTTCAATATCGAAGTTTCTGGTGAACACTTCACCCATCTTTAGTATAGAGAAGCAATGCTTCTCTATCTTGAAGATGGGTGAAGTGTTCACCCGTGTCGATGTTAAAGAGTTTTTCAATCATAACATAGATCTCCAAAAGTTCACTACAACTTAATAATAAAATTAAAAATAAACATATTTCGATAAATAAAAATGTAAAATTTATATAAATATAAATAACATTTTTAAAATTTTTAAATTTATTTAGATTTTAAATTTTAAATTTTAAATTGATATAAATTTAGTTTCTCTCCCCATCTTTGAGTGAATTTAGTTTCTAACACTTCCCAGACATTTATGGAATCATTTGGTAAACCTTTGAACCATTTCCTAGCCTCTCCACTTAGAGACTGCACAAATATTCTCATCACAACATTAAGATGTTCTACATTTAAATTCTTAGAAAAAGTGCAAAACAAGGGTAAATTTTGTTCTGCAGTTACTTCATCTTCTCCAATGAAATGAGGAAGTAATTTGAGGTATTCTTGAGGCATGGCATTCATTGGTTGCGGAATATTTAGTGGTGTGTATCTATCCATTAAGAAAGTTGGCGCTACCATATTAACAACTTGGTTAACTGCTCCTTGGTTGGTTGAGGTTGATGAACCTGTTGTGAAAGTGAATGAAGGTGGAGGCAAAATTGATATGAGGGTTGGCTGATGGAAAATAGCAAAGGGACTGATAACTATATTTGGTTGAGTTTGAGTGGAGGAAAAAGAAGAAGACTCAAAAGAATGTTATTCTAACTGAGGTTCTTGAAAATAAATGGGTGTGGAAGGAGTATCTTGTTCCCAGAAAGGGATTTCCTTGGAAATATCTTCAAACAAAGGATTATGAGAACTGCTGCCAGGAGCAGGCAATGTAGGATCAGGTATTGAAGGAGTTTTAGGTTTCTGAGCCTTTTTAGAAACCAATCTTTCTGGCTCTGGAAAAGCAGGGACTATTTGTTGTGAGGTATTTGACCTTGTGTGAGGCCTTTTGAAAGCCAAAAGTTTTGAAAATAACAAACAGAGCTGAATATTTCCTGCTCACTGAACAACCAGAGGAACTAATGTGAAAAACCCAGGGAAAATAAACTTTGTTTCTTCATCCCCGGAAACAACGCCAGAAAATGTTGTATCCCAAGAAACAATCCCTTGGTCGTGGTAAGGAATCAGTGCTCAAGACATTTTTCAAATATATGTCACAATTATAGTATCAAATGGCCTCTTCTTAACACCTTTCGAATCTAATTATTTAATACACTCAATAATCTGATATAATGAAAGCCTTCACAATACCGTAAACTACTAATATCCGAATGAAATGAAAAGAAGAAATGTAAAGGAAACTTGAAGTGATATGCTGAGAAACATAATCTATCACTTTTAAGTTTCAGAAGGGATTCAAGGAGAGAGAGGAAACTCAAAATAATATGTTGCAAACACAGAATCTATTACTTTCAAGTTTCATCAGGATTTTTTGAAGAATGAAGAGATGAGGTGAAGGAGCGCAAATTAAGGTTGTCTAACTCTTACTCACAGATGTAATTAAGAGACCAGCTACTACATTACTTCAGTTCATTCAAAGAGGAATAAACACAGAGTGAAATTGGAAAGACATATCAACATCAACAGCTGCAGGAAACTTGATCGTCTTTGATTTATTTCTCAAAAAATTTAGTACAAAATTAACAATCCTCCATAGGTCCAAAACTCGAAACCCATTTTCTTTATTTCTATCTACTTAAATACATCACAGTGGTTTGTAACTCCTGAACTTCTTGAAACTATTTGATTACGTAAATTGTTAAGATTACTTTTGCAATCATACTTGAGAAAACAAATTAAAACTGGAAATATTGTTCATTTTGCTGAATTTGATGTTGTTGATGCGTCCTCTCGAAGTGTTGAGGTGTCTTTTCTGGTTATGATGCAGTGGCTGCACAACTATGTAATGACGCCTCAGTGCCCATCTTGACCCAGTTGTCATGCTACCAATAGGGTCGCTATACGCTCTTCTTCCTAACTCTGCCTTTTACCCTGTGCTTCAAATGATGTCAATCATATCACCAGCTACCCGACTCTGCCTCTTCTCCTTTGATCTGCGTCGGGTCACTTACCCAAGTTTTTTTGTTGCATTCTACCTATTTCTTCATAAAATGGCACATAACCGCATAAGCCCGAACTTGAAATCCTTTAGATTTCATCTTCGAACCACATCACATATGTGCCGACATCTCACTTCGCATTTCGCCATCTTTAAATTTTCCTTAGCATTTATCTTTTAAAACTTACGATGTGCGCTATGCGATCGAGTCCCACCTTGCATCGCACATCGCACTTCAGCGACCTTATCACTTAGCTCCCTCGATGATCCTTTAAAACTTACAATTCATGATTTGCGATTTAATCTCTGTCATATATCTCTCCGCTCTAGTTCTACACTTTGATCCCGACCATCCATTTTTCCCTTTGCGCCTCCTCCAAAACTCTTAAGTGTTTAAGGGAAATGTGCCCTTTCTCCATGTTTGGGAAATTAGTTTGTTTGCTCCACAATGTAACCCTCCTAAGCTTATCTAATGTTCTTCCACGTTGGTACCTCCTGAGCTTGCAAATGAGCCCGACTCGACTCTGTTCGGTGTGCAATGTTCTGAGCGTGCCCATCGGTCCCGCTCTTGAAATTTTCTACACGTGAATGAGCCTGACTCAACCCACCTTCGCATCTCATCACGTAATGTTAATGTACCAATATGTAAATCAAAATTCTTCTATGACACACAAAATTTTACTTTTTCTATCATATATGCTTTTTTGGTGTTTTAAAAAATATTTCAAAGGTAAATGCAAAAGAGCCACAATAGGAGGCCAATTTTTTTTATTTTATACAAACTTTAATTTGAAGGACAAAACCATTTGGCATGTTTTATTTTTAGATATCCCATTTTGTTGATTGAATGAATGTAGGTTTTATGAAATTGAAACGTTCTTCTTAATGGAAAGTTTTAACGAATATAAGAAATGATGTTTTCTGTATTAGAGATTAATAGTTTCTATTAAAGTTGTTGGTGTAAATTAATGTTTCTTATTTAAAAATTGGAAATAGTAATAAGTATTTAATCTACAAATGTGGAATAAAAAATGCACATATCATTCAAAAACCTTGAATACCAAGAAACTATTCTTTTCTAGTCTGAACTTACCATCTTTATAATGACTGTATGTTATGTTAAAAATTAATGTTTTTGTTCCTAGTTGAATTAATTTTATGTTGGCATAATAAATTTCCCTTTACACCCCGTTCTCCCACACATATGTCGCTCTCCACGCATTCTTCATTCCTCACAAATTAATAGCTCTATGAAATTGTTGTCCCGCACGATTAAATCTATAAAAAATTTCAATCGAAAGCAGCTTAAAATGAAATATTGAAGGATAAACACATTAACAACTCTTATATTTCTCTCAGTGTCAAAGCACTAACCAAAGAAATGCCCTACCACTCTACCCAATGATTCCAAAACTTATGTAATTTCATTACTATTTGGTTTAATAATAATGGTCCATAGAATTCTAGTTACTGATTTTTATTCTGAAATTGAGAATTCCATCAATCATTGTACTTCGAGATTAATTATATAAATAAATTGTATCAAATTTTGACAATACGAATATGCTAGTGGTTATTTTGAAAGAGCAGAGTGATAATACAGAGAAAACATGACAAAGAGCAAGGTGTTTCAGCTAGGAACACCTAGAGCTTTAAGTATCTTTGTTATTTCCTTTATTTGATAGTCACCTGAAACAAGGCGCTCATCAGTAAGGTCGATTCTGTAAATGGCACATAAGGTTTTCCCATTGAAAATATTCAAAAAATTGATTATGTAGATAGAAAATACTTCAAATCATGTTTTGCTAGTTGTTTTTTAGAGTGTTGATTTAGCCAAGAAATTCGTCGACGCAAAATTTATTCGAAAAACTGCAACATTGTTGATGAAAGTTTCTATCTCACTCAAATAATACAGATTAAATGCACTTCGACACTAAGGAAAATGTTATAGTCACTAGCAAGTAAAATGTGAAATATTCATTATTTCGAGTTTAAAAACCACTCTCTCTAATTGTTTCTATTACATTACAAATAAAATATTTTGTTCCTAGTTAAATTAAAATTTCCTCTCACACAGCTAAATACGTAAAAAATTTAAATGGAAAAGAGTCTAAAATTAATTTTCTAACTACACAAAAAAATTGAAATATATTTGGGTGGTTTTATGTGTTTTATGAATATACCTTGTCATCTGCACATCTTTCATTACAAATAGATTCACAGCTCTATGCAATTGTTCTCCTGCACAACTAAATATGTATAGGTTTTAAATGGAAAAAAACTTAAAATGAAATAATAAAATATAAATGCACTAGCAATATTTGTTTTGTTATCATTGTCACAATACTAACCGAAGGAATCCCTCCCCGTTGTCCCACACATACTTCGTCCTCCGCACATACTTCATTCCTAATAGATTCATAGCTCTATGCAACTACTCTCCCATGCATCTAAATATGAAAAAGTTGTAAATGCAAAATATTTTAAGATTAATTTCGTGTAGGTCTTTGCACTAAATGATGCAAATTGAAAGTTGTTTGACATGCAAGTTTAATAATTAATGTTTTTACCTAAGAAAATTTGTATATTTGTAATAGGAAAATGTGAAATATTATTACATTATGAATTAAAGTTTTTTTCATAGTTAAATTAATTATGCATCCACAAAATAAAGTTCTCTTTGCACCCTTTTTCTCTCGCACATACTTCGTCTTCTACACATCTTTCACTTTACACAGATTCATAGCTCTATGTAACTACTCTCCCACACAACTAAATTTATAAAAGTTTTAAATGGAAAATAGTTTATAATTAATTTCATCATTGCGTAATAAAGTTCCCTCTACACCCTCGTAATCATGTACACATCCCCTTCCTTCGCATAGTGAAAGCTCTACACACCCCCTTCCTCTGCACAATGAAAGCTCTACATACCCCCTTCCTCCGCACAGTGAAAGCTCCGCATAAGGAAAGCTTCGTACGAGAAAGCTCCACACAATGAAACATAGTAATATTAATTCGATATTTGTTTATAGTTAGATTAATTATGTGTTGACAGAATAAAGTTCCCTTTGCACCGTACCCATCATTCACAAACAGATACGTACCCATCTTTCAATATCTAACTCCCAATACAATTCATTCTCACGTACCCATCATTCCCCCAGCTTTAAGGAACCAATCCTCAATCCCCATTACGCCCGCATCCCCCATTCCTTCATTACCTCATTCCCGCACGCTTTCAGTTCAATCCGCATCCAAGCATACCCCTCTGTTTCATCCGCATTCAATCCGCATTCAGCATTCAGGTCACCTTCTATTATTGTGAAAGGCTGCTTTCCTGGATGGATTAGGCTCAGAGTGTGTGGAAGTATGAATAGTGCTCCAGTGTTTTTCATGATGTGCCCCCTACTCTTCTTATTTGTAGTGCTATCCATCTAAGCCAGCAGCCTTACCCCATTCTCCCACATATACCTCATACTCTACATGCTCTTCGAACAATGAATGTTTTCATTGTGTGGAGTATGAAAGAGGAATCAAAACTTTTATCGTAAAAAATGAAAACCAAAACAACCCTACCTTAATCAATCTATATATTAAGAAAATATGTACATATTTAATACACAAATGTGAAATATTATCCCATTATGAATTAAATTTTTTGTTCATATATAAATTAATTATGTGACCACAAAACAAAATTCCCTCTACACCTATGATCTCTCGCACATACCTCGTCCTCCACACATCCTTCATTACACATATTCATAGCTCTATGCAAATGCTCTCCTGCACAACTAAATTTGTGAAAGTTTTAAATGAAAAATAGTTTGAAATTAATTTCATCCCCGTGGAATAAATTTCCCTCTGCACCCTCGTAATCCCGCACATACCTCGTCCTCCTCACAGTAAAAGCTTCACACAAGAAATATTTGCACAATGAAACATAATAATATTAAGTCGATATTTATTCATAGTTACATTAATTACATGTCAACGAAATAAAGTTCCCTATGCACCCTCGTTCTCCCACACATCCTTCATTCTGCATAGATTCATATCTCTATACAAATGCTCTATCGCACATCTAAATATGTAAACGAATTTAAAATTAATTTTGTCCTTGTTGAATATAGGTCCCTCTACACCATCGTTCTCCTGCACAGACCTGTACTTCACACACTAAAGCTCTGCACAAGGAAACATAATAATATTAATTGGAGATTTTTTCAATGCCCTGCTCGCCCCCTCCACCCCCGCATATGCAAGGGACCTACAACCACGTCAATTTCGGCATTATTGGGTAGAGCAATAACATAACAGTGTCAATTTCAATGTCAGAGTACTCAGTAACGAAATGGTCACTCAGAAAATTAGTTCTTTTTTTTTTTTAAATGAATTTTCAAACAGTGACAAACATCGAAAATAAAATTCCCTCCACTAGGAGAATTTGTCTCATTAAAGCTCCCTCAGACAATCAAAAATTGGAAATAAAATTTGAAGAAAATTAGAAATTTATTTTTAAATTTATGGGAAAATATAAATATTAAACATTTTCTTAAAATTTTGGTTAAAATTGCAAAATACAACAAAATAATACAAGATCAATACAGTTTAACCATGAAACAAATATTATAATCCCTAATAAAACAAAGACTAATAATATAATTCAAAATATTAAATACATCTTAAACTAATCTTTATCTACATTTACATAAAAGTTTTAAAGAGAAAAACTTAAAATTAATAGAATTTTAATGTTGTATTTTACAATCTAAGACTTTTTGAACAAAATAAGTCTCTACCCTTATATGCAATTTTGCTATCAAGACTTTTGAGCAAAATAAATCTATAGTATTAAATTAAAATTTTAAACGAATGAAATTAAAATTAATAAAATGTTAATATTAAATTTTATGATCAAATCATTTAGTAAAGAAGTAAATTAAAGATTAATTTGATGTATCAACGTGTTTTAGCAAATTGAAAATTGTGGTTTTTTTAATGTGATATATATAACTAGGAGGATGCTATAATAAATTAAAAGTTTTTATAAATTTATATAAGTTAATAAATAAATATTTTATTTTATTTTTAAATATTGTAATTTATTTTAATTTTATAAAAGAAATACATTTTAAATAATATATATATATATCTATTATTTACATGGAAATTTTAAAATATAAAGAGAAGTGTAAATAAATGTTAACGGTTAAAAAAATAAACATAAAAAAAAAAAAAATACAATATATTAAAATAAATTTATTTTTAATATTTTAAAAATAGAAAATAAATAAAAGATACATTTTAAATATTAAAAAAGTTAAATAAATAAATAAATATATTTATTTCGATATCATGCACAATAAAGATGGAATATTTTTATATGTTTCCAACCACAAGTTAAAAGTATTTATGAAAGTATAAACTTTAGTGATCTGTAATTGTTTAAAAAACATTTTTAGGAAATCATATTATCAATTTGAACTATCTAGAGTTGTTCTTAATGATAAATTACACTGAGTAATTCGAAAAACATAATCCTTCAAATTAATAATTTGATTTTCTAAACAAAAGTAAACAATATTTATAAATTTAATTGAAAAATACTACCGCGTACTGAGCAAGCATCGTCAAAAGGATAATTTCATAAATTTTGTGCTTAAACATGTTACTCATCAATATTTTTTCTTTCTTTCCATGGATGGAAAGTAAGGTTCCATGAAAGGATAATTTCATAAATTTTGTGCTTAAACATGTTACTCGTATAAATATTTTTTCAAAAGTAAGGTCCCATAATTGATGGAAAGTAAGGTTCATACGTAACGTGGATAAGCATATCAAAATATCTCTTTCCTCTCTTTATTTTGGAGAGCAGGCATCTCACTTTCTAAATATATTATATGTTAAATTCTCTTTCTTTATTTCAATTGGAAATGTCACACTTATGATTGAGGTACACATTTGACGTTCTCTTTTATATGGTTAAAAATTAAACATATATTAATTAGTATTAAATATTTATATTTATAAAATTCACATTTTTATATTAATCTTATAGTGATAATCAAAGTTTAATATCATGAATATAATTTATTAAATTTAAAAAAAAATTATTTAGAGTTTTAAATATTTTATTTTTATACTTAAAAGATAATATTGGTAGAAGAATAGGAAAAAAATAAAAAAAATCACACAACTCGAGTTAGTGAGTTCGAAAATTGAAATTGATGGAATTTCACTATTTTAGAGTCCACTACTTGCAATAAGCATAGAGTGCGAGAGCTAAGGACCATGAGTGATCTTAATACCTTCTAAAATCGAGATCTCTATTGTCAAATATTTTTAAGTTTGCAGAAATTTATTAAGGTGAGGAATGAGTGATTAATACATTCTCATTTTCTCTCAGATGCGGGTGTTTAATGCAATGGGTACGTTGAGGCAGCTGTGGGCTGGCAAGTGGATTTTTCACATGGCCACCCACGCCCTCATCATGTTTACACTAAATGGAGCCACTGCCACTCCTAACAGTGCATTAATGCAACTCGCTGGTCAAGGCTTTGTCGTTTCGCTCCTTAACATGGCTTCCTCAGGCAGTTTTACCTCTATTCTGATTCCTCTGAGATACAATTGTCTCCCTGCAGCTACGGAACCGAGCTCGTGCACGAACACAGGGAGACGATGCCAGATTTTGTGTTGTATAGAGATGGGAGCTTGTGCCCATTTCTCGCAAAGTGTTTTCTGCAGCCTGCGGTCGGAGTTGCCTGTCTTTGATTTCTCTACCCACCCAAAATGCCCCTTGAATCTTCATCCTAAGCCTCTGATTGCTGAGTCTTATACTCCCATTGCCCACCCTTTCTTTGACTCAACACCTTCTCGCTAGCTCAATTTAGCCTGGCTTAATATGCCCCGTTTACGCCAGAGGATGCGCTATAGGAGGGGCATTAGCAGAGGAAAAATTTTACACCCTCCATCCTCGTCCCTCTCTGACTCATCCTCCCCTTCGTTGGCTCAATTTACTGGTCGCTATCCGGCTACTCGAAGCGGTCGAGGGCAGGTTCGCATTGCGAGTACTCGGCTAGATGATGTTGCTCCCTAGTCACCTGATACCTTTGCTTCTTCTCCGCATCCCAATCGGTCTGCCCAATTTCAATTTCGGTGCACCCTTGACCGTCCATGTATAATTGCGACTATCTTTGTGGCGTTTAGGGAAGAGTCTCCAAACTCTGAAGAATTCACCCACAGTGATATGAAGAAAAAAGGTTATGCTCAGGAAACGAATATCGCCAGCAAACAAGGCAGTCTAGGCAATCTTCGTGGTAGAACTCAGGAAGCAGCGATGAAACAGAAGGCACCAGGAAGGAGCGATGAACAAGACAATGGAAGTAGTGATGAACAGGGCCGCACCACATACGGATGTTTCAAGAACAAGGAAGACAATATCGGTGACAAGCAGGATGCAGAAGATGACATGGATGCTTACAGGTGCTCGATAGTTGAAGAACCTCTATCTACTCCTAATGACACCTAGCATGTCAAGTTTTATCAGGTTTTTTATTCCCGGTTCCCATTCTTATGGGCCTACTTCTGAGATTTTATGTAGTTGTTAATTTTGTTGAACTTTCAAACCCTATTCCTCTCTGGTATAAGTGGTTGGTTTCCCCTTTGCGAGCAACAAAATTTTATTGTGTCTGGACTAGTTTCCCCTATGCGGGAAGTCCATTTCTAGTTTTTTCTATTGATTATGCCATAATTTTGGGCTAGCACTGCAGAGGCCGGTGCCTCCATGTAATATTTTTGTTACACTAATAGAATTTAGACTAATTTAGAAAAAAAAAATACATTTTCATTTGCAATATGGATCACAAAAGTCTAATATCTAACACTTCACACATCACTTCACACATCATCAACAAGATCACATAGTGTGTTCTAGAAATTTACATCTTCTTGTTCTTAACTGCGAAAATCTACATGCTAAAAATATAAATAAAAACCATAAGTTACTGACTCACAATGATTTATATTAGTAACAATTATATTTCATAACTTTATACTTAAATTTAATTAATAAAAATAGAAAAATCAATATTTACAATATTTGTTTCTAAATTATATGTCTATTTATCTATCTCTATATATCATAAAGAAATGTAAAATATATACTCTATAAATAGTAATAAATTAGTGACCATATAAATTAATGATTTATATGAGTAACTATTATATTTTAGAACTTTATATTTAAATTTAATTAATAAGTATATAAAATTTCAATATTTATAATAAACTTCTACTCCAAAACTATATCTCTATTTATTTATCTAATATTATGCATATTTCATTAAAATAATAAATTAAATCAAATTGTAAAACATATCCAAGAAAAAGAAGTTGTTTTTAATGCTATTTTTGGATTTTATGGTGGATTTGCTCGCACTCAAAAATTTGAGTTGAAATGTTTATTTGTGTTATCTAAATTGATTTTTTACTGTATATATGGATTCAGCATCCTGAAAAACTTTTAGGGCACTTAGATTGTGCAGAGTTTACCCATCAAGCTTGTGATTTCAATGAATTCTTTGGGGATTTTAAACAAATTAGATTGGAAAAAGATTGTGCAGAGTTTACCCATCAAGATTGTGACTTCAATGAATTCTTTGGGGATTTTAAACAAATTAGATTGGAAAATTCCACCAGAAAAATTTCCAAAAAATCTTCTTTTTTACTAAGTTGGACTAAATTCTATTAATGTAACATAATCTACAAGAAGATTCGGTCCTCTGGAATCGTTGTACTAGCCAATTCCGGAGGCATTATATGTCAAAAAAGAAAAATATTTACTGCCCTGGATGGGGAAACCCGTTGTAATACAACTACCCTCAAAGGGGAAACCAACTTCAGACAAAAAATAGTTAAGAGTTGTGAAAATATTCAGGAAAGACAATTTAACATAGAAAATAAACATGGCTGTAAAAAAAATACCTCTCCATGCTAGGTGTCATTTTGATGAGGCGGTGGTTCCTCCACAATGAGGCACCTGTAGTCTTCGGAAGAGTCATCTGCATGCGTCGTTTGATGAGTTGTTGGTTCAAGTGTTGTGGCACTGCGAACAGTACTGGCATTGCCCTTGAAACCTTCTTCACCTGAAAACTCTAAGCTACCACTTCCACTACTGCCATTTCCCTTGCTGCTAGAGGAATTGGCAACAAGTTTGATAGGTTGGGCCTCTAACTTACGCGAGAGATGAAGAGGCGCAAAGGTTATGGTGGAATTTCTCTGTCTTTTCCTGGTGCTTTGGCCTGCTTCAAAGGATGCCTCTTCCTTGAAGCTGATAATGATTGTAGCAGTGAGGCGGGGACAGTCTAAAGCATAGGTGTAGTGGAATTGCACGGAATTATCCTCAAGCAGAAGAGGGCGCGTCTCCAAGTGAAAGGACTGCGGAGGTTGAGAAGCTCTGCCTCGTCCTCTGCCACGGCTTGTGGCTTGACGCTGAGTCGGATTCTCATTAGGAGAAACAGAACGAGGCAGTCGAGAAGCTTGACCTTTGCCTCTGCCATGACGAGTGGAGGGATAATGGGAAAAATTATCGTCATGAGGCGGCAAATGAGACTCAAAGCGGATGGATATAAGGGGACGAGATGCATGACTGCGCCCACTGCCTCGATGGTAATGCATTCTATGCCACCTGGGCATGTTGGAGCCATCGGAATCGTTTGGGATGCAGGTGAGCGGAGGTGGCAGACATGTTGGAGCCATCAGAATCGTTTGGGATGCAGGTGAGCGGAGGTGGTGGAACAAAGTGAGCTGAAAGCTGGGAATTCTGAGACCAAGGAGCAGAGTTGAAGCTGTAGTAAAGGCTGTGAGTGAAATGGAGACCAAGAGCGAGCGTAAGGCAGCAGTGAAGGTTGCACCGTCTCCCTGTGTGTGTTCGAGAGCTTGGCGCTAAGACCGCAGAGGGGCAAATGCAGCGGGAGGGAGATGGCGGAATGATGCATCGTGGAGTCATTATGAGGAGGATGAAGCGGCATTGCCGTCTGGGCATATTAATGGCAGAAGGATGCGAGCAGCTGGCTATTATAAATGTAGCCAGACTGAGCCCATGCGTGACCATGTGGCATGGCCATGTGTCACACGCTGGGCTCACCGTCTGCCTCCCAAAATTATACACCCGCATCCGGGATCCAAAAAATCTTATTAAAGAGAACTAGAAAAAACTATATATATATATATATATATATATATATATATATATATGTCATGAATGTTTCCACAGTCATATACATTAAGTTGTAGGGAACTTCTGGAGACTTGTGTGTTATGATTGAAGAGCCCTTCAATATCGATGTTTCTAGTGAACACTTCACCCATCTTTAGTATAGAGAAGCAATGCTTCTTTATCGTGAAGATAAGTGAAGTGTTCACCCAAAACGTCGATATTAAAAGGTTCTTCAATCATAACACACAAATCTCCAAAAATTCACTACAACTTAATAATAAAATTTAAAATAAACATAATTCGATAAATAAAAGTATAAAATTTATATAAATATAAATAATATTCTTAAAATTTTTAAATTTATCTGAATTTTAAATTGATGTAAATTTTAAATTTTAAATTTTAAATTTATCCACAATTAAACGAGTATTTTAAAATAACAAAATTTACACTTAAAAAAATCGATTCCTTATTATTTAAGAGTTAAACCAATGTTTTAAGATAACAAGATTTACCGTCAAAAGATTTGATTTCTAACTATTTTATTATGAAGATTGATGAAATAAACCATAATCTTCATTTTTGAAATCAAACTTTTTATTCTGAAGATTGATGAAATAAACCATAATTTACATCTTTGAAATTAAACTTGGTAAGGTGAACAATAACCGTGAAGATATTAAAAGTAAAAGTAGAATAGATTTTTAAAGGAGAAGAGTCACCCTCATATTTAAAAATAGGGACCCACACGTTCAATCTTTAGGGTGCATTTTGGAGGTTTATTTGAATAGGTTAATGAAATCACTTTTGCTTTATGATTTAGTGATATGATGAGTCATCCTCATATTTAAAAATAGGGACCCACACGTTCAATCTTTAGGACGCATTTTGGAGGTTTATTTGAATAAGTTAATAAAATCACTTTTAGCTTAAATTATTTTTTAATATAAAAATACATATTTAAAACATTAAATTTAATAATTTGAATAATAATTTAAAATCATCATTAGGAATTTTTATAATTTGAAAAAAAAGACCAAATCCCTGTTATGTATTAGCAATGAATTTCTTCTGATCGGCTGATCGTCTATTGTTTCCATCGCAGCATCTTATCAGCTTGCAGAAAGGCAGATAGGTTTTCAGGAGAATAACCATCAGTCATGGCCAGAAAATTTGAGAGCATGGCCTCATCCTCAGCCCCATCCCCTTTCGAGAAAGAAATCCGAATTCCTCACAAAGCCATTGGACTTGTTATTGGCAAGCGCGGCACCAACGTCAAGAATTTTCATCAAATCACCGGCATCACTTCTGTAAGAGTATCTCCTAATGGGATAGCCAAAATACGCGCCACTTCAGAAGAAGCTATACAGACTGTTGCATTCTCCATTGAAAAACTCGTAAGCTTTTCGCTAAGCAAGACCAGCAGCAACTCCCCTGACTTCTTTATCTTCTGTTTCTGCAAATCATTGGAGGACCCGTTGCTCGCGATCAACGCCGCTTGCTTCGAGAAGTTCTTCCCTGAAATAGATCCCGATCAGACGCACATATCGTTGTTCTGTCTCAAATCTGGAGCAGCTGTACCGTGCCAGGATTCGATGTGTGGATCTGGCATTGATAGCCTTTTGGCCGAGTTCTCTAATAAAACCTCCATTTCGGATGTAGATTTCTGCTCACATTGGGGCTTTTCGGAGTACAGAGAAAAGTTCCTGTCGTGCCTGGAAATCCTGCTCTGCCGACAGAAAGAAACGATGAGGTCCGTCAAGTTAAATGTTAGGTTCGGGAAGCAGGTTTTCTACGGCTCGAGTTCGAGCGAATTACAGCACCGGGGTTTCATGTCGGTGGAAGGCTTGCAGGATCTTTGCAGGCGAGGGTTCTTGGAACACCGATTATACCCAGCGTGCTCGGAGGCGGCGATTAAAGAACTGAAGCTTCACCTCGAAACCCTGGGGTACCTCAAAATGTCAAGCCGTAGAAAGATCACCGTCCATGTCGCGTCTCTGCAACCTAGGCAGCTGCTGCAGCTTTTTGTCTCTGCTCGCTTTGAAAGCGGTAATGGCGAGGACAGGGTTGTGATTACGAGAATTCGAAGCCAGGTCAAGAAGCATGGGTTTGTTACTTTCTGTCGTGAAGGGCAGGCAACGGCTGATTTCAGGCTGGAAGCCATGACGCAGGGGACAGAGATTGTAACCCTACCGGAAACGGTTGCAGAATGGATAAAGAAAGCGTGGAGGAATCGAACCCCCGACCAGGTACTTGTATTAGACCCTCCTGACAGCTTCCACGTTATGGATATACGTTATAAAGAAGTAGAAACATACATAAGCGAGGAATGGAAATTACGTATTGCCCGCGTGAGCTTGAGGGACTTGTACAGAAAGGAGAAGGTAAAGAAGAGATGGGAATGCACATTAAGTAGCAGATGGTTTAAGAGTACAGGCGATGGAGTAGCAGAGCAGATGGAGTCCGCCATGGAGAATGTAGGTGCACTCGTTAGCGCAGCTGCGGTCCTCACTCAGCACATGGATTCCATGCCAAATAGTTGTTAGCTCCTGTACTTTGCATGCAGAGTTATGTTTTTAATTAGTGAATGTTTGAACATATACATATTATAAAAATGTAGTAATTTTGTTATGATGAAGTAAATATACATAATTATTAATGACAGAGTATGATTATTTAATTGTGCAATATGGCTATTAAGAGCATGAGAGAGGCTATAACTCTAACTCTAACTCTAATAGAGTCAGATTATTGCTATAAAATTTTGATATTTATATATAATTTGCATAAAAGGGTTTAATCTACATTTACAAACACTCTTTGTGTTCTCAAAGCTATCACTACGAACATGAAACCCATCTTTAGCCTGCAAAACCTTGCAACGAAGCACAATCATAGTTTAAGGCCTCATTCCTAGCCCATGAGTCTTAGAGGCATCAATTGGTGTCTAAGACTCTAGTTTTAATCCTCAAACTATGTTTAAGACTTTGCATAGATGGCACCTATACTCACATGTAGGCCAAAGGTTCCATTTATAAGACAAGTGAGATAATATGGGGTGATATAGATTGTCTATTAACCAATATGGAGTAGAATATTTTAGGGCTTATGATTTAGGTTTACTTTCCTAAATGACAAGAAATTCTTTAATGGCCATTAATGGCCATTCTTGGTGTGAAAGACCTTGTAATAATGTCAAAATTACATTAAGGTTAGCCAAAGATTAACTTCATAGATCTTTATGGGAGTTAGTTACTCAACGCATGGTGCATAGGTTGTAAAACCATATTTTAGGCCATAATATCTTCGTTAAACCACATTTTAGGCCATAATATCTTCGTTTTCATCCTGAAACCATGGTTATGTCCTCTAGACCTATTCCTAGTGCTCAAAACCATTTAATGGAACATATTACACTCCTGAAACAAATATTTGATATTCCATTTAAAAAGCCTACAACATGATTACAAACCCTATGCATTCCATTAAACAAAAAAAGTGTATGTAAGTTCAAGGAACTTCATTTTCATGTTTAGATCATGGCCATGGCCCTGAGATTCATTTGTGGTGTGATAATCCCTTTTTTGAACACATATTACACTTAGTCACCATATATACCATGTATAGGGCTCATGTGATGGTTTAAGACCCTCATGCATGGTCCATAGTCCCTAAGTCATCTTTTAGGACCTAAAGTAATAGTGTTCTCCCTTGAACCATGTTGAAAACCCTAAAACCTATTAATAATGCACATAATCTTGTCATGTTTTCCATATTATACTCCTAGGTCAAAGATTCTCTTTATAGTGCCTATGTGATGGTTAGGGATCATATGCCTATTCTATGAGCCTTAAAAGAATCCAATTATGCTATGAGGATTTGGTTACTTCCTTGGACCATGGAAATGGCCCTCGGACACATCCATGGTGTCAAATCCCTTTAAAAATGCCCTTAATATACTTATGGTCCAAAGTTTCCCTTTACCATCCATATGTCATGATGATTAAAATCATTATTTAGGAATTAAAAGAATCTTTTAGGCTTTAACATGTTGGATTTTATTCTTGGAATATAGCTAAGGTCCCTGGAACCATCCCTAATGTGAAGGACCTTATAATGGTGCCTATATGGTTCTTGCAGAACATAGATTCATTTTGTCTGGCATGTGTGAGGGTTTGAACCCTATGCATGGTCCTTAAGTTTTAAAAGTAATATTTTAGGCCCAATACATTCTTTCTTGTAGTGAAAATTATCACTTTATTCGCTCAAAGTTGACAAGGTGAAAACATCTTAAGGCTAACGAAACATGTTCACCTCAGACTACAAAAAGCCAAAGTCTACAAAAATCAACGAGTAACTTATCACACTCAATAGTCAAACAATTAGAACATATTATGCCTATTTTACAAATAGATTTCGTCCATATGGGGATAAGGCAAGTGCATTTGAAACCGAGAATAACAAAGTGGAACCCATTGTGGCTTCATCATTAGTGAAACAACCCCATTTTAATAACAAGCCTAGCAATGGAATGCTTCAAAATGAGGGATCACGTCATGATTTATCACATTTTGAAACCTCAAAGAATGATGATAGGGATAGTTTCAAAACATTGAAATTAGTGATGAATATGAACCATCATATTATTTCCTTAAATCGACAAGTGAATTACTTGTGGTTTTCCACACTTATGAGGGCGAGGCCTCCTCTTAGACATACCATTGCTGAAGTGGATTTCTTCCATTTTTTCCAATATTTTCATGACTCCAAGTATTGTTACTCATATTCTTGTCATTTGGATATCCAAGATCGTTAGGACTCCTCTACCTTGGGAAAATAAGAAACTTTCCTCCACCTCTCAAAACAATCACACTAATATGCAAGAAGTTGTGCCTAGTGGAGAAGACTTTGCCCATTTGGAT
This sequence comes from Pinus albicaulis, assembly GCA_034641835.2. Taxonomy (NCBI): domain Eukaryota; kingdom Viridiplantae; phylum Streptophyta; class Pinopsida; order Pinales; family Pinaceae; genus Pinus; species Pinus albicaulis. The sequence goes on along the minus strand of CM076584.1, from coordinate 272,961,801 downwards.
TTTTTTTGTAGAAACTAGAAATCATACCTAAAGAGAAACAATGTAAAGAGGGTATGGGACCAGAATACTATTAAAGAAAACCAAACAAAACAATTTTTCCATGGGTGAAAAATATCCTTTTCCATTAAGGAATAAATATCTTTGGATTCCGAACAAGGTGAGATCATGTAATGGACCACCTCCTCCATGCTTCCCAATATTAACGCCTTACAATGTAGTTCAATATTTAGTGAAGTTTCTAATGCATGTAACATCATCATATGCCCTTAGCACTGCTCAATTTGAGACAACTCTTCCTTGCTTGTGATTAGAATCAAGAGCCCCTACATCAAAAGAGGCCACCTCTCTTTTAAATCTGAGGCATATGATGCCACATAATTCGACATTAGAGTTCATGTCTTCTATTTTTTAGTGAGGATTTATGATTTTGTGACCCATGACTATATTCTAGACATAAGGTAAGGCACAATAGCATGACTATTTATGTTTTTAGGAGATTAGGCCTTAAATGTACTTGTCCTTGTAAGGACCTATTGGATTTAGATTCAATAATGGTAACACTATTGGGTACATCCATAACATTTCCATTACATTTAATCAAATAATTGAAGTAAGCATGTTGATCGATGTAATCGTAGAAAACACACCTAAAGCTTACATTGTGCCTTAGAATAGTCCACTAAAGTAAAATAGGGTTCTTATTCCATGGATGGAACTTGTTTTACCGTCCCTCACCAAGAGGTTGAAGACTTCATAGAAGAGAGCCTAATTACAAAGTGTAGCACGTCTTGTTGATAGCACAAAAGATTTAGTTACCAATATGGGGAGTATCACCCGATCAAGGCCCCAATTAGGCCTATACTTGTTTGGTATGGCAATATCCATCAGTGTGTAGCCATATTTTCCTCTAAAGGATATTAAAAACATAAGTTCTTAATATTGAAAATAATTTTTATTTAATCTATAAGACTATATACTTAATTTAAGCTATTTCTATTTATCTATTTACTTATCTGTATGTCTATTCGTGGAGAGAAAAACAAGATAAATGAAATATGAGAGAGAATGATAAATTATTAAGTTATGGAAAGAACTCACAAACTTAATAATTATTAAACCCAGATGCATATGTATTGTTTAGGAATGGAGAATTAATCATATATCAAAATATACATACTCACATATAATATAAAATGAGTTGATTAATTCTACTAGATCACGGAAAAGAACTTGTCATGAAAAGAAGCAAGAACTGAACATAACTCAAAATTTAAGAAATAAAAATCTTATATTAAATCACTCCTTGTCCAACCCAAATTGATTAATAGACATAGGTCTTCAAACTTATCTTTAAAGTTGATAAAAATATACAATCTTGATAACATTTTTTTCCAATCCCTATTTGTTCAAAATCCTTCGATATTTTGTTACAACAACCTCAATCATTCAACAAATAATTATTTGGAAACTCTTCTCATTATTTTCTAGATTAATTATATTGATACAAATTATTTGTATTTCTATTAAAATATATTCTCTTATATTTCTTTAGAATGTTGAACATGTCCTATCTTTTATTGATATACAAGATTCTTTTTTTTATCCTCCACCTTTACTTATACTCCTGATCTTTAGGATTATTCTATTCTCTATAAATTGAAAAATAAAACAAAATCCATAACACACTTACTCAAAATCATTTGAAATTAAGTATCTATGATTAAAAAACATTAGAGTTCAACTATTTTCCTTTAAAAATATCTATTTTTACTCAATTTAATCTCTACATAATAGGATTCAGACTGAGACGTTTTTTCTGAGGTGCGGTAAATGCAGAGGAAGCTTTCATTGTGCTTCCTTTGCACTTTATCAAACCTGTAATCCAACCACTCCAGGGCTACACAACCATAACTAACACTCTTCTACTCGCCATAATTATAAATATGAGCACTTTGAAGCTACTACGTTCAAGGGAAAGGAGAAACAATGATGGATTTAGAACACGTCCTTAGATAGATCATCTATCACAAACAGGAAGACTGCCATCTAGATTTTTTATCATCCCGATGCCTTAGATGCAATATTGACAGCCTACAATAGTTTGCTTTAGCTAAAGGCTTAAGAAAGAGTTAGGGTGGTAGTAACAATGTAACATGAACCGCATGTGAAGACAAAGGAATTACCATCATTTCTGTAGTGATGATAATTGAATTGAAATAAAACAACTAATATTATCCATGAATCAGATGTTAGCAATAGAAAAGAGCACACAAAACACCATTTCAACCCATTGGATATTAGGATGATATGATCAAAGGAGGATTAAATGCTAGCAACAATTGGTATCAAATTGAGAGGTGGCACAAGTATGCCATCATTTTGAACTGAATTGAGAAATATTTCACACATGTTCCACACAGAAGTAGTAATGATGAAGCTAATGTAATCATTGTCTATTGGAAAAAGCAAGCGTTGCAAGTTTACAAGAGTTATAAAACACCAACTAAGGGAGGGAAGCTAGCAAAATAACTGAGAGGGGAAATTTCAGAGTCTATGAGAGTTCAATAAAGTAGAACAGTATGTAATGGCGATAAGAAGAGTAGCGCAAGAATGGCACGGTGGATAGATAAAACTACGATATTAATAAAAAGATAAGTTAAGGGAATGGCAGCAATGAAGAGTGTGCTGCGAGGAAGAGCCTATATTGCTTGTTGATATAGTATACTGTGATTATGGAAGAAGAGATAGTGTCGGGAGAACCAAAGAAGACAGAAGGTAAATAGTGGAATTCGTCTATCAATGGTGTCCTAACTGTTCTAGGTGGCCTAGAAAAGGGAGGGCCCTTTCCGCTCAAGAGGATGGTTTAAATAGTAGGTCATAGCTGCACCAATTCAGTTAACCCGACAGGGATTATGGGAGAGCCTTGCGATTATGAGAGGGCCCTGCGATCTAGAGAAATTGCTGCAATGTAAACAGTAACAATAAAAATATATTCAATTATAATGTTTTATGTTGAGAATATGGGCATATGGTGGGCTTCCAAATCATTATAAATCTTTTTAGGCGAGGAAAATGAATAATTTGGTCAATGATATAAGATTACATTTGTTTGTTGTTAATGCTACGAAAAAATATCTCTTGGATGTAGGAAATACTCAAATTTTCTCAAACCCATGGTGATCACAGAAGGACTCAGTGGCTAGGAATAAGCTACAATATTGTGTTGGGGGCTTCTTGGAGGCCGAAATTTTTTGAAATTTTTTATTTTATACAAACTTTGATTTGAAGGACAAAACTCTTTGGCATGTTTTCTTTTTAGATATCCCATTGCATTGATTGAATGAATGTAGATTTTATGAAATTGAATCTTTCTTCTTAATGAAAAGTTTTAAAGAATATAAAAAATGATGCTTTTTCGTATTAGTGATTAATAGTTTCTATTAAAGTTGTTGGTGTAAATTAATGTTTCTTTTTTAAAAATTGGAAATAGTAATAAATATTTAATCTACAAATGTGGAATAAAAAAGGAACATACTATTCAGAAACCTTGAATACCAAGAATTTTTCTTTTCTAGTTTGAAACTGGCCATCCTTATAATGATTGTATGTTACATTACAAATTAAAGTTTTTGTTCCTAGTTGAGTTAATTTTATGTTTGCATAATAAATTTCCCTTTGCACTCCATTCTCCCACACCTATGTCATCCTCCACGCATCCTTAGTTCCTCACAAATTCATAGATCTATGAAATTTTTGTCCTGCATGATTAAATCTATAAAAATGTTCAATGAAAAGGAGCTTAAAATGAAATATTGAAGGATAAATGCATTAGCAACTCCTGTCTTTCTCTTAGTGTTAGAGCATACACCAAAGAAACGACCCGCCACTCTACCCAATGATTCCAAAAAATATGCAATTTCATTACTATTTGGTTTAATAATAATGTGGTCCATTAGAGTTCTAGTTACTTATTTTTATTCTGAATCTAAGAATGCTATCAATTAGTGTACTTTAAGATTAATTATATTAACAACTTCTATCAAATTTTGACAATATATGCTAGTGGTTATTATGAAAGAGCAAAGTGATAATATAGAGAAAACATGACAAAGAGCAAGGGGTTTCAGCTAGGAACACCTAGAGCTTTAAGTATCTTTGTTATTTCCTTTGTTTTGATAGTCACCTGCAACAAGGCGCTCATCAGTAAGGTCGATTCTGTAAATAGCACATAAGGTTTTCCAATTGAAAATATTCGCAAATTTGATTATGTAGATAGAAAATACTTCAAAGAATTTTTAGCTAATTATTTCTAGTGTGTTGATTTAGCCAAGAAATTCGTCGATGCAAAATTTATTCGAAAAACCGCAACATTGTGGATGAAAGTTTTTATCATACTCAAATAATACAGATTCAATGCACTTTGACATTGAGGCAAATGTTATAGTCACTAGCAAGTAAAATGTGAAATATTCATTATTTATAGTTCAAAAACCACTCTCTGTAATTGTGTCTATTACATTACAAATTAAAGATTTTGTTCCTAGTTAAATTAAAATGCTCTCCTGCACAACTAAATAAGTAAAAAAATTAATGGAAAATATTCTAAAATTAATTTTCTGCATGCGCAAAAAAGTTAAAATATATTTGGATGGTTTTATGTGTTTTATGAATATACCCCATCCTCTGCACATCTTTCATTACAAACAGATTCACAACTCTATGCAATTGTTCTCCCGCACGACTAAATATTTATAGTTTTTAAATGGAAAAAAACTTAAAATGAAATAATAAAATATAAACACACTAGCAATACACGTCTTGTTATCAGTGTCACAATACTAACCGAAGGAATCCCCCCCTGTTCTCCCACACATACTTCGTCCTTCGCACATCCTTCATTCCTAATAGATTCATAGCTCTATGCAAATTCTCTCCCACGCAGGTAAATATGAAAAAGTTGTAAATGCAAAAGAGTTTAAGATTAATTTTGTGTAGGTCTTTGTGCTAAATGATACAAATTGAAAGTTGTTTTCCATGCATGTTCAATAATTAATGTTTTTACCTAAGAAAATTTGTATATATGTAATAGGAAAATGTGAAATATTATTACATTATGAATTAAAGTTTTTTTTCATAGTTAAATTAATTTCGCGTCCATGGAATAAAGTTCTCTCTGCACCCTCGTTCTCCCGCACATCATCTTCTACACATCTTTCATTTTACACAAATTCATAGCTCTATGTAATTTCTCTCCCACACAACTAAATTTCAAATTTTTTTTTTTTTTTCTAAATAAGATTGATCTATTAACAAGAGTGTAAAATTACAATGTGACCGTGGTTGAAAACTACTGCCCTGGGGAAGGCAATATTATCATGAGAAACACATATAAAGACTACCCTTTGATAGGGAAACCAGTCTGGAAAAGTAGCCCAAAACCCACGCAGGGGTTCGCATTATAATCATCCTGAGATTGTAGAGTGTGCATGGATTAAAAAATGAACAAAAACGAGCCAAAATTCCACATAATCGGCTAAACAGAAACAAGCCCCATTGAATGGTCCGCAAGGTAAGATAAAGGCACCATTTTAAATAGACTATTCATCTGGAGGAACTTCTATGATACGACACCAACCTGAAGCAAGCAGATCCCTGGCAAGAGCATCTTCGGATTCAGAGGGGCCCTGATCAGCTGGCGCCATCTCCACCTCAGGAACGCTGCGTGCTGGAACATCAGGAGGTTGCAACTATGCTCTACCAATCCCCATCTGAGGATTCGAAAACTGGGCAGAGTCCGGCACGTGGCTAGTTGGATGTGCACTGGACTCCCCCAGCTAGGCCTCCTCCTGGAAGACAACTGTGAATAGAACAGAAATCCTAGGGCGATTTAGATTGCTGTCGAAGGTGAAGTGCACAGTGCTAGTGGTGGGCGGAGGCCCAAAGGTCGGAGGGCGGGGAGCAGGGGAATCAATGAAGCGCCCTCTCCCACTGCGAGTTCGTGGGTAGTGGCTAGCCAGCAAACTGCTTGAGTGTGAAGGCGTGTCAGACGAATGGTTGTACGTCGTGCTTGGAGGGAAACCCCTGGTGCCACCTCTGCGGCTCCGCATCCTGTGGCGCAACCGAGGCATGGGGGAAGCAAGCAGAGGCTGGGCTGCAACTGTAGCAGAGTAATATCAACGCGAGCAGAGGCTAAAGGTCCGAGCGAAGTGCTCAATATTAAACGGTGTCGACTTCGCCAAAGGACCAGAGCAGGGCTCCAAGAGAGCTTCCCCCTACAGACAGCAAGGGACAACCAGAATGGTAGAGCCAGCACCATACAAAATGAGAACTGAATTGATGCTCGAGACCAAGAAGAAATGGGAGCAGTGCGACTGAATCTAAATAAATATTAATTGTTAACATAAAAAAATAAAATACAATATATTAAAATAAATTTATTTTTAATATTTTAAAAATAGAAAATAAATAAAAGATACATTTTAAATATTAAAAAAGTTATATAAATAAATAAATGCACAATAAAGATGGAATATTTTTATATGTTTCCAAGAAGTTAAAAGATTTATGAAAGTATAAAATTTCGTGATCGGTAATTGTTTAAAAAACTTATTTAGAAAAGCATAACTCTTCAAATTGATAATTTGATTTTCCAAAAAAAATTAAACAATATTTATAAATTTAATTGAAAAATATTACCGCGTACTGAGCAAGCATCGTCAAAAGGATAATTTCATAAATTTTGTGCTTAAACATGTTACTAATCAATATTTTTTCTTTCTTTCAATGGATGGAAAGTAAGGTTCCATGAAAGGATAATTTCATAAATTTTGTGCTTAAACATGTTACTCGTATAAATATTTTTTCAAAAGTAAGGTCCCATAATTGATGGAAAGTAAGGTTCATAAGTACAAATATTTTTTACGAGTAAAGTAAGATGGAAAGTAAGATTCATAACTAACGTCGATATTTACTCGTATAAATATTTTTTCATAATTGATGGAAAGTAAGGTTCATGAGTAACGTGGATAAGAATATCAAAATATCTCTTTCCTCTTTTTATTTAAATTCTCTTTCTTTATTTCAATTGGAAATGTCACACATATGATATGAGGTACGCACTTGACGTTCTCTTTTATATGGTTAAAAAGTAAACATATATTAATTAGTATTAAATATTTATATTTATAAATTTAACGTTTTATATTAATATTACGGTGATAATTAAAGTTTAATATCATGAATATAATTTATTAAATTAAAAAAAAAAATTATTTAGAATTTTAAATATTTTATTTTTATGTTTAAAAGATAATAGTGGTAGAAGAATAGAAAAAAAACAAAAAAATGGAGTTAGTGAGTTCGAAAATTGAAATTGATGGAATTTTACTATTTTAGAGTCCACCACTTACAATAAGCATAGAGTGTGAGCGCTGAGGACCATGAGTGATTTTAATACCTTCTAAAATCGAGACCTCTATTGTCAGAGACTTTTAAGCTTGCAAAAATTTATTAAGGTGAGAAATGAGTGATTAATACTTTCTCATTTGCAATATGGATCACAAAAGTCTAAGATCTAATACTTCACACATCATCAACAAGATCACATGGTGTGTTCTAAAAATTTACATCTTCTTGTTCCTAACTATGAAAATCTACATGCTAAAAATATAAATAAAACCCATAAGCTACTGACTCGCAATAATTTATATTAGTAACAATTATATTTCATAATACTTTTAAGCTTGCAGAAATTTATTAAGCATATCAAAATATCTCTTTCCTCTCCTTATTTTTGGAGTGCAGGCATCTCACTTTCTAAATATATTATATGTTAAATTCTCTTTCTTTATTTCAATTGGAAACGTCACACTTATGATATGAGGTACGCATTTGACGTTCTCTTTTATATGGGTAAAAAGTAAACATATATTAATTAGTATTAAATATTTATATTTATAAAATTAACATTTTTATATTAGTATTATAGTGATAATTAGAGTTTAATATCAAGAATATAATTTAAAAAAAAAAAAAATTATTTAGAGTTTTAAATATTTTATTTTTATGCTTAAAAGATAATAGTGGTAGAAGAATAGAAAAAAACCAAAAAAAACAAAAAATCACACAATTCTAGCTAGTGAGCTTGAAAATTGAAATTGATGGAATTTCACTACTTTAGAGTCGACCACTTGCAATAAGCATAGAGTGTGAGAGCTGAGGACCATGAGTGATCTTAATACTTTCTAAAATTGAGACCTCTATTGTCAGATACTTTTAAGCTTGCAAAAATTTATTAAGGTGAGAAATGAGTGATTAAGACATTCTCATTTGCAATATGGATCACAAAAGTCTAAGATCTAATACTTCACACATCATCAACAAGAACACATAGTGTGTTCTAGAAATTTACATCTTCTTGTTCTTAACTGTGAAAATCTACATGCTAAAAATATAAGTAAAAACCATAAACTACTGACTCACAATAATTTATATTAGTAACAATTATATTTCATAACTTCATACTTAAATTTAATTAATAAACATAGAAAAATTCAATATTTACAATATTTTTTTTCTAAATTATATGTCTATTTATCTATCTCTATATATCATAAAGAAATGTAAAATATATACGCTATAAATAGTAATAAAATAGTGACCATATAAATTAATGATTTATATAAGTAGCTATTATATTTTAGAAATTTATATTTAAATTTAATTAATAAGTATATAAAATTTCAATATTTATAATAAATTTTTTCTCCAAAATTATATCTCTATTTATTTATCTAAGCATATTTCATTAAAATAATAAATTAAATCAAATTATAAAACAATCCAAGAAAAAGAAGTTGTTTTTAATGCCACTTTTTGGAGTTTCTGGTGGATTTGTTGGCACTCAAAAATTTGAGTTGAAATGTTGATTTGTGTTATTTAAATTGATTTTTTTGGCTGTATATATGAATTCATCATCTTGAAAAACTTTTAGGGAACGTAGATTGTGCAGAGTTTACCCATCAAACTTATGATTTCAATGAATTCTTTGGGGATTTTAAACAAATTGGATTGGAAAATTCCACCAGAAAAATTTTCAAAAAAATTTAGTCGATATTAAAGAGTTCTTCAATCATAACACACAGATATCCAAAAATTCAGTAAAACTTAATAATAAAATTAAAAATAAATATATTTTGATAAATAAAAGTGTAAAAATTATATAAATATAAATAATATTTTAAAAATTTTAAAATTTATCTAAATTTTAAATTGATCTAAATTTTAAATTTATCCAGAATTAAACAAATATTTAAAAGTAACAAAATTTACACTTAAAAAATATTTGATTCCTTATTATTTAAGAGTTAAACAAATGTTTTAAGATAACAAGATTTACCGTTAAAGGATTTCATTCCTAACTATTATTATGAAGATTGATGAAATAAACCATAATCTGCATCTTTGAAATCAAACTTTTTATTATGAAGATTGATGAAATAAACCATAATTTACATCTTTGAAATTAAACTTGGTAAGGTGAACCATAACCATGAAGATATTAAAAGTAAAAGTAGAATAGATTTTTAAAGGAGAAGAGTCACCCTCATATTTAAAAATAGGGACCCACACGTTCAATCTTTAGGATGCATTTTGGAGGTTTATTTCAATAGGTTAATGAAATCACTTTTGCTTTTTGCTTTATGATTTAGTGATATGATTTTTTATGATATAGTGTTTTGTTATTAAACTATTTTTTAATATAAAAATACATTATTTAAAACATTAAATTTAATAATTTGAATAATAATTTAAAATCATTATTAAGAATTTTTTATAATTTGAAAAAAAAAACTAAATCCTTATTATGTATTAGTAATGAATTTCTTCTGATCAAATGATAGTCTGAATTGTTTCCATCGCAGCATTTTATCAGCTTGCAGAAAGGCAGTTAGGTTTTCAGGAGAATAATCCATTAGTTATGGCTAGAAAATTTGAGAGCATGGCCTCATCCTTAATCCCATCCCCTTTCGAGAAAGAAATCTGAATTCCTGACAAAGTTATTGGACTGGTTATTGGCAAGCGTGGCACCAACGTCAAGAATTTCATCAAATCCCAGGCATCACTTCTGTAAGAGTATCTCCTAAAGGGATAGCCAAAATATGCGCCACTTCAGAAGAAGCTATACAGACTGTTGCGTTCTCCATTGAAAAGCTCGTAAGCTTTTCGTTGTGCAAGAACAACAACAACTCCCCTGACTTCTTTATCTTCTATTTCTGCAACTCATTGGAGGACCCGTTGCTCGCCATCAACGCCGCTTGCTTCAAGAATTTCTTCAACTATTTGTATATACAGTTCTAACACATTTCCCCGAGACGCTACCTATATGGTGAGTAGTTCATGTAGCAATTGCATTACTTATAACATCTTTTCATATCCTCTATATAAGCTATTGTATATTCAATTCTAACACATTTCCCCCAAGTGTTACCTATATGGCGACTGAGTGATGATGGCTTCTTTAGACACTTGATTAGTATTGTGGAAGAACTTGGAGTATATCATTAAGGATTTTGAGTAATTCATGTAGCAGTTGCATTGCTTATATAACAATTTCTAACAATAACCGCTCAATTTACTCTCCAATTTTTGAAACCCCCACCCATGCTGGGGAGATCACAGTGTAAAATCGAATGTTCCTGTGGTCTTTTTAAAGGGTTCATAAACAAATCCAACAGTGAGAAAGTCAATATTGTGGTATAGTAACTGATTTTTAAATCATAAAAAAAAACATCACATTAGCTCAGAAAATATATCTAATTTTATAAGGATCTGAGGTGATAACAAAGTTTCGAATCATGATAACTAGGTGACAACCAAAACTAAGTTTTAGCCACAAGAAAAAAATCACAATAACTCAGAATAAATTGATATTGAAAATAAACTGATGTTTGTGACATGTTTGTAGGTGTTTCCATTCATAAATTTCTTACTCATTTTGTCTCGATATTGCTAGATTATGGTGAAACAAATACAGTGCTAATCCAAGTGATACAGAGAGGTATTCACGGCCAGCTTGGAAAACCAAGAATGAAGATGTTTCTAATTTTCAATGAAGTAGTCTTCAAAAGTTCCTAGCTCTATATTAATTACATAAATGTATTGAAAACTAGTTGATAGTATTTACTTCAGTTGTTTTATTTGGACGTGTTGCAGGCTGATATTTATTGCTATACAAGTTGCACATCAAATTATTATGTAACGATTGTGACAAGAAGTTTTTAAGTATTTCTCTTTAGCTATATCTTATCAGTTATGTATGCTTTCATCAAGAAGAGGCTTCAGAGTTTAAGAACGATATCTTAGATCTAAGCATGTGATTCTATTAAAATTTATGAAACAAATTCATTTTTTACAACTTTTATATTTAAATATGTGATTTTGGAAGTGATGATGGCTACTTTAGACACTTAATTAGTATTGTGGAAGAACTTTGATTATATCATTAAGGACTGAGAGTAGTTCATGTATCACTTGCATTGCTTATAACATGTTTTCATATCCTTTGTATAAGCTATTGTATATACAGTTCTAACACATTTCCCTGAGACGTTACCTATATGGTGAGTAGTTCATGTAGAAATTGCATTACTTATAACATATTTTTATATCCTCTGTATAACCTATTGTATCTTCAATTCTAACACATTTCCCCTAGGTGTTACCTATATGGTGACTGAGTGATGATGGCTTCTTTAGACACTTGATTAGTATTGTGGAAGAACTTGGAGTATATCATTAAGGATTGTGAGTAATTCATGTAGCAGTTGCATTTCTTATGGAATATTTTTATATCATTTGGATAAGTTGTTGTATATACAGTTACACTATGATATGGATACACATTCCCCCCATGCGTTACCATATTGTGACTGTTGTCCAATTGTTGATATTTAGAGAAATATAATTAAGTGATTGATGGTTTTGGAACATCAAAGTTACTATGATGACCTTTTATCTTAGGATGACTCCTTAGTGTTGAAATTCGATTTCCATGACGAAGATGCATAGATCGCTTCATAGGAACACCCTTTTTCCTATTGATAGTATGTGGTAGTTGTATGAATGGACTGCTTATATTGTCCTCACTGTCATAAGATTCAGCAAGTTTTTTTTTTTTTTTTGATAAGTCTATATACAAGTTATACATATTATGTAGTAAGAAATGTTATTTAGTAATAAAAGTCACTAAAAGGGGAAATGATCTCAATGCACCCCTCTAGTTATACAATGTCTCATGATATTATTCTCATATGGTGACACGTGGAAATTCCAATACCAAAAACCTTTCACGTTGTCACTCACATTATACAAAAGTCTATCTTGATACGGTTTCCTACATATATTAGCCCAACATGCAAGTTCATCACTCTCATGTTATTGAATCCTAATTTTTTAATGCCTCTATAAAATTTTTCTTAATGTTTTGTACATTATTGTTTTCATTGACATCAACCGATCTGATGTGGTTCTTTTTCCAACAACACCTATCAATAATTCCCTACTATCACTTATGCAATATTGAGATTGATATTTTGCAATTTTTCCAAGGGTTGATGTCATATTTCTTGATACTAACCCATTTACCTTCACCTCTTTGGAATTTATAATGCCCAATAATTGAACTATATTTCTTAGATATTTGTGCTTTCAAAATATATTTAAGAGTTAAGATTGTGCTATGATATATATACCTTGAAAAAGATTTCTGATCACCTAATTTAGTTTATCTTGAACTTATCATTCATGAATTAGTTGCCTCATTTCTTCAATTTTAGTTGATTCTATATTATCTAGAAAATTATCATTAAAGAAAATTACTTGCAACTTCTGATAAACGTCCATGTTTTTCTACGTGTGGTAAGATCTTGTTGTAGGTAAGTTTTTTTCCCTACATAAAAAATATATATAAATTTCTAATTTCTAATTTGAACTTGACATGTACATTGAAAAAAAATAAAATATTAAAAGGGTGACTTCATTTGTGTGGTCAATATTCGCATTGACAAGTTCCTCTACATTTCTCATTTCCTCATCATTTCCAGGTACATCTAGATCTATTTCAAGCTCTCTGTTTTGTAACTATACATCTCCTTCATGCTCTCTATTTTGTACCTCCACATTCCTTTAGGCTAGCTATTTTCCTTTGATGCTCTTGTGTTTTATAGTAGATCATCATTTTTTTTCATTTAAAATAAATATGTTTTATAATATATTGTTTCACTAGTGTGTGTGTGTGTGTGTGTGTGTGTGTATATATATATATATATGACTAAAATTTTGAACTAAAAATTCTAAGTAGGTGTCGGGCTTTTTATATTGATGCATCACACTATACTACACTTGGAGGTAAGGAACACTAGCGCCCCTTCACTTAATGTTCCCTAATGTGTTAAATCTCTCTATGCAATTCACCAAATATATTTACTTCCAACTTAGACTTATTTTCAAAAAAAAAAAATTATTATTATCATCAAATATATATCTTAAAAATACAATTGGCGCTCATGTATGTAATGAACTTGGAGTAACCTCTATTTCTGTTAATAAAAATTCTCTTTATTTACATCTATGCTAGATAGATTGTACTTGAATGTATTTAAAATATCTTATTTGAGTTACATACATGTTGATTTCATGCTTGTTTCACAGGATTATTAATCACCAAAAGATTTTCACCCCAATTTCCTATTTCAATGTCTATAATTTTTTTTTATATATGTGAACATATTATGTTGGTTTACATATATGTTTTCACCCACAATTGCCTATTTCAATATCTATTGATAACTCTTATAATCAATAACTTTGAAACCTCCACAACCTACTTCCGTGTAACTAAAATTTGCCTTTCTCTGCAACAACTTATTTCTTCTAGGCTATTCTTTCCTATGTTATTGCCTTACTCACATTTCTTTTGCAACATATAGTGCAATTGCTAGTTAAATTTAATTAATAGACATAGAAAAAATCAATATTTTCAATATTTTTTTCTAAATTATATGTCTATTTATCTATCTCTATATATCATAAAGAAATGTAAAATATATACACTATAAAAAGTAATAAATTAGTGACCATATAAATTAATGATTTATATGAGCAACTATTATATTCTAGAACTTTATATTTAAATTTAATTAATAGGTATATAAAATTTCAATATGTATATTAAACTTTTTCTCCAAAATTATATCTCTATTTATTTATCTAATATTATGCATATTTCATTAAAATAATAAATTAAATCAAATTATAAAACATATCCAAGAAAAAGAAGTTGTTTTTAATGCGACTTTTTGGAGTTTGGGGTGGATTTGCTGGCACTCAAAAATTTGAGTTGAAATGTTGATTTGTGTTATTTAAATTGATTTTTTTTACTGTATATATGGATTCAGCATCCTAAAAAATTTTTAGGGCACTTAGATTGTGCAGAGTTTACCCATCAAGCTTGTGATTTCAATGAATTCTTTGGGGATTTTAAACAAATTAGATTGGAAAATTCCACCAGAAAAATTTCCAAAAAATCTTATTAAAGAAAACTAGCAAAAACTATATATATATATATATATATATGTCATGAATGTTTCCACAATCATATACATTAATTTGTAGGGAACTTCTGGAGACTTGTGTGTTATGATTGAAGAACCCTTCAATATCGAAGTTTCTGGTGAGCACTTCACCCATCTTTAGTATAGAGAAGCAATGCTTCTCTATCGTGAAGATGGGTGAAGTGTTCACCCGTGTCGATGTTAAAGAGTTCTTCAATCATAACACAGATCTCCAAAAGTTCACTACAACTTAATAATAAAATTAAAAATAAACATATTTCGATAAATAAAAATGTAAAATTTATATAAATATAAATAATATTTTTAAAATTTTTAAATTTATTTAAATTTTAAATTTTAAATTTTAAATTGATCTAAATTTAGTTTCTCTCCCCATCTCTGAGTGAATTTAGTTTCTAACTCTTCCCAAACATTTATGGAATCATTTGGTAAACCTTTGAACCATTTCCTAGCCTCTCCAATTAGAGACTGCACAAATAGTCTCATCACAACATCAAGATGTTCTACATTTAAATTCTCAGAAAAAGTGCAAAACAAGGGTAAATGTTGTTCTGTAGTTACTTCATCTTCTCCAATGAAACGACGAAGTAATTTGACATATTATTCAGGCATGGCATTCATTGGTTGCGAAAGATTTAGTGGTGTGTATCTATCCATTAAGAAAGTTGGTGCTGCCATATTAACAACTTGGTTAACTACTCCTTGGGTGGTTGAGGTTGATGAACCTGTTGTGAAAGTGAATGAAGGTGGAGGCAAACCTGATATGGGGGTTGGCTGATGGACAATAGCAGAGGGACTGACAACTATATTTGGTTGAGTTTGAGTGGAGGTAAAAGAAACAGACTCAAAAGAATGTTATTCTAACTGAGGTTCTTGAAAACAAATGGATGTGGAAGGAGTATCTTGTTCCCAAAAAGGGAGTTCCTTGGAAATATCTTCAAACAAAGGATTATGAGAATTGCTGCCAGGAGAAAGCAATTCAGGATCAGGTATTGAAGGAGTTTCAGGTTTCTGAGCCTTTTTAGAAACCAATCTTTTTGGATCTGGAAAAGTAGGGACTATCTGTTGTGAGGTATCTGACCTTGTGTGAGGCCTTTTGAAAGCCAGAAGTTTTGAAAATAACAAACAGAGCCGAATATTTCCTCCTCACTGAACAACTAGAGGAACTAATGTGAAAAACCCAGGGAAAATAAACTTTGTTTCTTTGTCCCCAACAACAACGCTAGAAAACGTTGTATCTCAAGAAACAATCCCTTGGTCGTGGTAAGGAATCAGTGCTCAAGACATTTTTTAAATGTATGTCACAATTATAATATCAAATGGCCTCTGCTTAACACCTTTGGAATCTAATTATTTAATACACTCAATAATCTGATATAATGAAAGCCTTCACAATACCATAAACTACTAATATCCGAATGAAATGAAAAGAAGAATTGTAAAGGAAACTTGAAGTGATATGCTGAGAAACATAATCTATCACTTTTAAGTTTCAGAGGGGATTCAAGGAGAGAGAGGAAACTCGAAATAATATGCTGCAAACACAGAATATATTACTTTAAAGTTTCATCAAGATTTTGTAAAGAATGAAGAGATGAGGTGAAGGAGCGCAAATTAAGGTCGTTTAACTCTTACTCACAGATGTAATTAAGAGACCGGATTCTACAATACTTCAGTTCA
Organism: Pinus albicaulis; assembly: GCA_034641835.2. Taxonomy (NCBI): domain Eukaryota; kingdom Viridiplantae; phylum Streptophyta; class Pinopsida; order Pinales; family Pinaceae; genus Pinus; species Pinus albicaulis. The sequence goes on along the minus strand of CM076584.1, from coordinate 272,945,488 downwards.
TTCAAAGAGGAATAAACACAGAGCGATCAGTTCATTTCATTTATTTCTCAAAAAATTCAGTACAAAATTAACAATCCTCCATAGGTCCAAAACTCGGAACCCATTTTATTTATTTCTATATACTTAAATACAGCACAGTGGTTCATAACTCCTGAACTTCTTGAAACTATTTGATTACATAAATTGTTAATATTACTTCTACAATCATACTTGAGAAAACAAATTAAAACTGGAAATATTGTTCATTTTGCTGAATTTGATGTTGCTGATGCATCCTCCCAAAGTGCTGAGGTGTCCTTTCTGGTTATGATGCAATGGGTACACAACTATGTAACTAAGACTCAGTGCCCAACTTGACCCAGTTGTCATGCTCCCTATAGGGCCGCTATACGCTCTTTTGCCTAACTCTGCCTATGCCCCTATGCTTCAAACGATGTCAATCATATCACCTGCTACCCGACTTTGCCTCTTCTCCTTTGATCTACGTCGGGTCACTTACCCGAGTTTTTCTGTTGTATTCTGCCTATTTCTTCATAAAATGGCACATAACCGCATAAGCTTGGACTTGAAATCCTTTAGATTTCATCTTGGAACCACATCACGTCTGTGTTGACATCTCACTTCGCATTTCGCCATCTTTAACTTTTCCTTAGCGTTTATCTTTTAAAACTTGCGATGTGTGCTATGCGATCGAGTCCCACCTTGCATCACACATCGCACTTCAGTGACCTTATCACTTACCTCCTGCGATGATCCTTTAAAACTTGCAATTCACGATTTTCGATTTAATCTCTGTCGTATATCTCTCCGATCCAGTTCTACTTTTTGATCTTGACCATCCGTTTTTCCCTTTGCGCCTCCTCCAAAACTCTTAAGTGTTTAAGGGAAATGCGCCCTTTCTCCACCTTTGGGAAATTAGTTTGTTTGCTCCACAATGTAACCCTCCTGAGCTTATCCAGTGTTCTTCCGCGCTGGTCCCTCCTGAGCTTGCGAATGAGCCTGACTCGACCCTATTCAGTGTGCATTGTTCTGAGCGTGCCCATCGGTCCCGCTCTTGAAATGTTCTGCACTTGAATGAGCCCGACTCGACCAACCTTCACATCTCATCACGTAATGTTAATGTACCAATATATAAATAAAAATTCTTCTATGACACACAAAATTTTACATTTTCTATCATATATGCTTTTTTGGTGTTTTGAAAAATATTTCAAAGGTAAATGAAAATGAGCCACAATAGGAGGCCAAATATTTTTATTTTATACAAACTTTGATTTGAAGGACAAAACCCTTTGGCATGTTTTCTTTTTAGATATCCCATTGTGTTGATTGAATGAATGTAGGTTTTATGAAATTGAAACTTTCTTCTTAAGGAAAGTTTTAAGGAATATAAAAAATGATGTTTTTTCTATTAGAGATTAATAGTTTCTATTAAAGTTGTTGGTGTAAATTAATGTTTCTTATTTAAAAATTGGAAATAGTAATAAGTATTTAATCTACACATGTGGAATAAAAAATGCACATATCATTCAGAAACCTTGAATACCAAAAAATTATTCTTTTCTAGTCTGAACTTACCATCTTTATAATGACTGTATGTTACATTGCAAATTAATGTTTTTGTTCCTAGTTGAATTAATTTTATATTTGCATAATAAATTTCCCTTTGCACCCCGTTCTCCCACACATATATTGCCCTCCACGCATCCTTCATTCCTCACAAATTCATAGCTCTATCAAATTTTTGTCCCGCACGATTAAATCTATAAAAACAATCAATGAAAATGAGCTTAAAATGAAATATTGAAGGATAAACACATTAACAACTCTTATATTTCTCTCAGTGTCAGAGCACTAACCAAAGAAACGCCCTACCACTCTACCCAATGATTCCAAAACTTATGCAATTTCATTACTATTTGGTTTAATAATAATGGTCCATAGAGTTCTAGTTACTAATTTTTATTCTGAAATTGAGAATTCCATCAATCATTGTACTTCGAGATTAATTATATCAACAACTTGTATCAAATTTTGACAATACAAATATGCTAGTGGTTATTTTGAAAGAGAAAAGTGATAATACAGAGAAAACATGACAAAGAGCAAGGGGTTTCAGCTAGGAACACCTAGAGCTTTAAGTAACTTTGTTATTTCCTTTATTTGGTAGTCACCTGCAACAAGGCGCTCTTCAGTAAGGTCGATTATGTAAATAGCACATAAGGTTTTCCCATTGAAAATATTCAAAAAATTGATTATGTAGATAGAAAATACTTCAAATCATGTTTAGGAAGTCATTTTTTAGTGTGTTGATTTAGCCAAGAAATTCGTCGACGCAAAATTTATTCGAAAAACTGCAACATTGCTGATGAAAGTTTCTATCACACCCAAATAATACAGATTAAATGCACTTTGACACTAAGAAAAATGTTATAGTCACTAGCAAGTAAAATGTGAAATATTCATTATTTCAAGTTTAAAAACCACTCTCTCTAATTGTGTCTATTACATTACAAATTAAATATTTTGTTCCTAGTTAAATTAAAATGCTCTCTCACATAGCTAAATGCATAAAAAATTTAAATGGAAAAGAGTCTAAAATTAATTTTCTGCCTACACAAAAAAATTCAAATATATTTGGGTGGTTTTATCTGTTTTATGAATATACCCCGTCATCCGCACATCTTTCATTACAAATAGATTCACATCTCTATGCAATTGTTCTCCCGCACAACTAAATATGTATAGTTTTAAATGGAAAACAACTTAAAATGAAATAATAAAAGATAAACGCACTAGCAATATCTGTTTTGTTATCATTGTCACAATACTAACCGAAGGAATCCCTCCCTCGTTATCCCACACATACTTCGTCCTGCGCACATCCTTCATTCCTAATAGATTCATAGCTCTATGCAACTACTCTCACGTGCAGCTAAATATGAAAAAGTTGTAAATGCAAAAGATTTTAAGATTAATTTCATGTAGGTATTTGCACTAAATGATGCAAATTGAAAGTTTTTTGCCATGCATGTTCAATAATTAATGTTTTTACCTAAGAAAATTTATATATTTGTAATAGGAAAATGTGAAATATTCTTACATTATGAATTAAAGTTTTTTTTCATAATTAAATTAATTATGCGTCCACAAAATAAAGTTCTCTTTGCACCCTCGTTCTCCCACACATACTTCGTCTTCTACACATCTTTCATTTTACACAGATTCATAGCTCTATGTAACTACTCTCCCACACAACTAAATTTATAAAAGTTTTAAATGGAAAATAGTTTAGAATTAATTTCATCATTGCATAATAAAGTTCCCTCTACACCCTCGTAATCATGTACACATCCCCTTCCTTCGCACAATGAAAGCTCTACACACCCCCTTCCTCTGCACAATGAAAGCTCTACATACCCCCTTCCTTCGCACAGTGAAAGCTCCGCATAAGGAAAGCTTCGTACAAGAAAGCTCCACACAATGAAACATAATAATATTAATTTGATATTTGTTTATAGTTAGATTAATTAAGTGTTAATAGAATAAAGTTCCCTCTGCACCCCCATTCTCCCGCACATACCTCATCGTCTACATGCCCTTCGAACAATGAATGTTTTCATTGTGTGGAGTATGAAAGAGGAATCAAAACTTTTATCGTAAAAAATGAAAACCAAAACAACCCTACCTTAATCAATCTGTATATTAAGAAAATATGTACATATTTAATACACAAATGTGAAATTTTATCACATTACGAATTAAAGTTTTTGTTCATATATAAATAATTATGTGACCATAGAAAAAAATTCCCTCTACACCTATGTTCTCTCGCACATACCTCGTCCTCCACACATCCTTCATGACACATATTCATAGCTCTATGCAAATGCTCTCCTACACAGCTAAATTTGTAAAAGTTTTAAATGAAAAATAGTTTGAAATTAATGTCATCCCCGTGGAATAAATTTCCCTTTGCACCCTCGTAATCCCGCACATACCTCGTCCTCCTCACAGTAAAAGCTTCACACAAGAAAGATTTGCACAATGAAACATAATAATATTAATTCAATATTTATTCATAGTTACATTAATTACATGTCGACAAAATAAAGTTCCCTATGCACCCTCGTTCTCTCACACATATCCCATCCCTCGCACATCCTTCATTCTGTATAGATTCATAGCTCTATGCAACTGCTCTCTCGCACATCTAAATATGTAAAGGAATTTAAAATTAATTTTTTCCTTGCTGAATATAGGTCCCTCTACACCATCGTTCTCCTGCACATCCCTATACTTCACACACTAAAGCTCTACACAAGGAAAAATAATAATATTAATTAGAGATTTTTTCAATGCCCTGCTCACCCCCTCCAGCCCCGCCTATGCAAGGGACCTACAACCACGTCAATTTCGGCATTATTGGGTAAAGCAATAACATAACAGTGTCAATGTCAATGTCAGAGTACTCACCAACGAAATGGTCACTCAGAAAATTAGTTCTTTTTTTTAAATGAATTCTTTTTTTTAAAATGATTTTTTAGATAGTGACAAATATCGAAAATAAAACTCCCTCCACTAGGAGAATTTGTCTCATTAGAGCTCACTCACGCAATCAAAAATTGGAAATAAAATTTGAAGAAAATTAGAAATTTATTTTTAAATTTATGGGAAAATATAAATATTAAACATTTTCTTGAAATTTTGGTTAAAATTGCAGAATACAACAAAATAATACAAGATCAACACAGTTTAACCATGAAACAAATGTTATAATCCCTAATAAAACAAAGACTAATAATATAATTCAAAATATTAAATACATCTTAAACTAATCCTTATCTACATTTACTAAAAGTTTTAAAGAGAAAAACTTAAAATTAATAGAATTTTGATGTTGTATTTTACAATCTAAGACTTTTAAACAAAATAGGTCTCTACTCTTATATGCAATTTTACTATCAAGACTTTTGAGCAAAATAAGTCTATAGTATTACAATAAAATTTTAAAGGAATGAAATTAAAATTAATAAAATGTTAATTTTGAATTTTAGGATCAAAGCATTTAGTAAAGAAGTAAATTAAAGATTAATTTGCTGTATAAGTCTCTACTCTTATATGCAATTTTACTATCAAGACTTTTGAGCAAAATAAGTCTATAGTATTATGTTAAAATTTTAAAGGAATGAAATTAAAATTAATAAAATGTTAATATTGAATTTTAGGATCAAAGCATTTAATAAAGAAGTAAATTAAAGATTAATTTGATGTATCAACATGTTTTAGCAAAATGAAAATTGTGTTTTTTTTTAATGTGATATATATAAGTAGGAGGATGCTATAATAAATTAATTTTTTTTATAAATTTATATAAATCAATAAATAAATAATTTATTCTATTTTTAAATATTGTAATTTATTTTAATTTAATAAAAAGAAATATATTTTAAATAATATATATATATATATATATATATATATATATATATATATATATATATATATATATATATAATTTACATGGAATTTTTAAAATATAAAAAAAAATAAATAAATGTTAATTGTTAAAAAAATAAACATAAAAAATTAAAATACAATATATTAAAATAAATTTATTTTTAATATTTTAAAAATAGAGAATAAATAAAAGATACATTTTAAATATTAAAAAAGTTAAATATATAAATAAATATATTTATTTTGATATCATGCACAATAAAGATGGAATATTTTTATATGTTTCCAATAACCAGTTAAAAATATTTATGAAAGTATAAACTTTCGTGATCCGTAATTTTTTTAAAAACTTTTTTAGAAAATCATATTATCAATTTGAACTGTCTAGAGTTGTTCCTAATGATAATTTAAACAATATTTATAAATTTAATTGAAAAATATTACCGCGTACTGAGCAAGCATCGTCAAAAGGATAATTTCATAAATTTTGTGTTTAAACATGTTACTGATCAATATTTTTGCTTCCTTTCAATGGATGGAAAGTTAGGTTCCATCAAAAGATAATTTCATAAATTTTGTGCTTAAACATGTTACTCGTATAAATATTTTTTCAAAAGTAAGGTCCCATAAGCATATCAAAATATCTCTAACGTGGATAAGCATATCAAAATATCTCTTTCCTCTCTTTATTTTTGGAGAGCAGGCATCTCACTTTCTAAATATATTATATGTTAAATTATCTTTCTTTATTTCAATTGGAAATGTCACACTTATGATATGAGGTACGCATTTGACGTTCCCTTTTCTATGGTTAAAAAGTAAACATATATTAATTAGTATTAAATATTTATATTTATAAAATTAACATTTTTATATTAATATTATAGTGATAATTAAAATTTAATATCAAGAATATAATTTATTAAATTAAAAATAAAAATTATTTAGAGTTTTAAATATTTTATTTTTATGTTTAAAATATAATAGTGGTAGAAGAATAGAAAAAACCTAAAATAAGCATAGAGTGTGAGAGTTGAGGACCATGAGTGATCTTAATACTTTCTTGAGTGACCTCTACTCTCAGATACCTTTAAGCTTGCAAAAATTTATTAAGGTGAGAAATGAGTGATTAATACATTCTCATTTGCAATATGGATCACAAAAGTCTAAGATCTAATACTTCACACATCATCAACAAGATCACACACTGTGTTCTAGAAATTTACATCTTCTTGTTCTTAACTGTGAAAATCTATATGCTAAAAATATAAATAAAAACCATAAACTACTAACTCACAATAATTTATATTAGTAACAATTATATTCCATAACTTCATACTTAAATTTAATTAATAAACATACAAACAATCAATATTTACAATATTTGTTTTCTAAATTATATGTCTATTTATCTATCTCTATATATCATAAAGAAATGTAAAATATATACACTATAAATAGTAATAAATTAGTGACCATATAAATTAATGATTTATATGAGTAACTATTTTATTTTAGAACTTTATGTTTAAATTTAATTAATAAGTATATAAAATTTCAATATTTATAGTAAAAATTTTCTCCAAACTTATATCTCTATTTATTTATCTAATATTATGCATATTTCATTAAAATAATAAATTAAATCAAATTATAAAATATATCCAAGAAAAAGATGTTTTTAATGTCACTTTTTGGAGTTTTTTGTGGATTTGCTGGCACTGAAAAATTTGAGTTGAAATGTTGATTTGTGTTATTTAAATTAATTTTTTTGGCTGTATATATGGATTCATCATCTTGAAAAACTTTTAGGGCACTTAGATTGTGTAGAGTTTACCCATCAAGCTTGTGATTTCAATGAATTTTTTTAGGGATTTTAAACAAATTCGATTGGAAAATTCCACCAGAAAAATTTCCAAAAAATCTTAGTCGATATTAAAAGGTTCTTCAATCATAACACATAGAACTCCAAAATTTTACTACAACTTAATAATAAAATTAAAAATAAATATATTTTGATAAATAAAAATGTAAAATTTATATAAATATAAATAATATTTAAAATTTAAAAATTGATCTAAATTTTAAATTTTAAATTGATCTAAATTTTAAATTTTAAATTTATCCACAATTAAATAAATATTTAAAAATAACAAAATTTGCACTTAAAAAATATTTGATTCCTTATTATTTTAGAGTTAAACAAATGTTTTAAGATAACAAGATTTACCGTTAAAGGATTTGATTCCTAACTATTTTATTATGAAGATTGATGAAATAAACCATAATTTACATCTTTGAAATTAAACTTGGTAAGCTGAACCATAACCGTGAAGATATTAAAAGTAAAAGTAGAATAGATTTTTAAAGGAGAAGAGTCACCCTCATATTTAAAAATAGGGACCCACCCTGTTTGGCCTGGATTAAATGAAATCGCTTTTGCTTTTTGCTTTATGATTTGGTGATATGATTTTTGAAGATATAGTGTTTTGTTATTAAACTATTTTTAATATAAAAATACATTATTTAAAACATTAAATTTAATAATTTGAATAATAATTTAAAATCATTATTAAGAATTTTTTATAATTTAAAAAATACCAAATCCTTATTATGTATTAGTATTGAATTTCTTATGATTAGCTGATAGTCTGAATTGTTTTCATCGCAGCATTTTATCATCTTGCAGAAAGGAAGTTAGGTTTTTAGGAGAATAATCCATCAGTTATGGCTAGAAAATTTGAGAGCATTGCCTCATCCTCAACCCCATCTCCTTTCGAGAAAGAAATCTGAATTCCTGACAAAGCCATTGGACTTTTTATTAGCAAGCGCGGCACCAACATCAAGAATTTTCATCAAATCCCTGGCATCACTTCTGTAAGAGTATCTCCTAATGGGATAGCCAAAATACGCACCACTTCAGAAGAAGCAATATGGACTGTTGCATTCTCCATTGAATAGCTCGTAAGCTTTTCGCTATGCAAGACTAGAAACAACTCCCCTGACTTCTTTATATTTTGTTTCTGCAACTCATTGGAGGACCCGTTGCTCGCCATCAACACCGCTTGCTTCGAGAATTTCTTCAAATATTGTATATACAGTTCTAACACATTTCCCCGAGACGTTAACTAGTATGGTGAGTAGTTCATGTAGCAATTGCATTACTTATAACATATTTTCATATCCTCTGTATAAGCTTTTGTATATTCAATTCTAACACATTTCTGCCAAGTGTTACCTATATGGTGACTGAGTGATAATGGCTTCTTTAGACACTTGATTAGTATTGTGGAAGAACTTGGAGTATATCATTAAGGATTGTGAGTAATTCATGTAGCAGTTGCATTTATTATATAACAATTTCTAGCAATAACCGCTCAATTTAATCTCCAATTTTTGAAACCCCAACCCATGTTGGGGAGATCACAGTGTAAAATCGAATGTTCCTGTGGTCTTTTTAAAGGGTTCATAAACAAATCCAACAATGAGAAAGTCAATATTGTGGTATAGTAACTGATTTTTAAATCATTGTGACAAAAAAAACATCACATTAGATCAGAAAATATATCTAATGCTATAAGGATCTGAGGTGATAACAAAGTTTCGAAACATGATAACTAGGTGACAACCAAAACCAAGTTTTAGCCACAAGAAAAAATCACAATAACTCACAGAATAAATTGATATTGAAAATGAACTGATGTTTGTGACAAGGTTGTAGGTGTTTCCATTCATAAATTTCTTACTCATTTTTTCTCGAGATTGCTAGATTATGGTGAAACAAATACAGTGCTAATCCAAGTGATACAGAGAGGTATTCACGGCCAGCTTGGAAAACCAGGAATGAAGATGTTTCTAATTTTCAATGAAGTAGTCTTCAAAAGTTCCTAGCTCTATTTTAATTACATAAATGTATTGAAAAATAGTTGATAGTATTTACTTCAGTTGTTTTATTTGGATGTGTTGCAGGCTGATATTTATTGCTATGCAAGTTGCACATCAAATTATTATGTAACGATTGTGACAAGAAGTTTTTAAATTATTTCTCTTTAGCTATATCTTATCAGTTCTGTATGCTTTCATCAAGAAGAGGCTTCGGAGTTTCAGAACTATATCTTAGATCTGAGCACATGATTCTATTAAAATTTATGAAACAAATTCATTTTTTACAACTTGTATATTTAAATATGTGATTTTGGAAGTGATGATGGCTTTTTTAGACACTTAATTAGTATTGTGGAAGAACTTTGATTATATCATTAAGGATTGAGATTAGTTCATGTAGCACTTTCATTGTTTATAACATATTTACATATCCTTTGTATAAGATACTGTATATACAGTTCTAACACATTTCCCCGAGACGTTACCTATATGGTGAGTAGTTCATGTAGAAATTGCATTACTTATAACAGATTTTTATATCCTCTGTATAAGCTATTGTATCTTCAATTCTAACACATTTCCCCTAGGTGTTACCTATATGGTGACTGAGTGATAATGGCTTCTTTAGACACTTGATTAGTATTGTGGAAGAAATTGGAGTATATCATTAAGGATTGTGAGTAATTCATGTAGCAGTTGCATTGCTTATGAAATATTTTTATATCATTTGGATAAGTTGTTGTGTATACAGTTACACTATGATATGGATACACATTCCCACCATGTGTTACCATATTGTGACTATTGTCCAATTGTTGATATTTAGAGAAATATAATTAAGTGATAGATGGTTTTGGAACATCAAAGTTACTATGATGACCTTTTATCTTAGAATGACTCCTTAGTGTTGAAATTCGATTTGCATGACGAAGATGCATAGATCGCTTCACAGGAACACCCTTTTTCCTATTGATAATATGTGGTAGTTGTATGAATGGACTTCTTATATTGTCCTCACTGTCATAAGATTCAACGTGTTTTTTTTTTTGATAAGTCTATCTACAAGTTATACATATTATGTAGTAAGAAATGTTATTTAATAATAACAGTCAATGAAAGGGGAAATGATCTCAATACACCCCTCGAGTTATACAATATCTCATGATATTATTCTCATTTGGTGACACATGGAAATTCCAATACCAAAAATCTTTCATGTTGTCTCTCACATTATACGAAAGTCTATCTTGATAAGGTTTCCTACATATATTAGCCCAACATGCAAGTTCATCACTCTCATGTTATTGAATCCTAATTTTTTAATGCCTCCATAAACTTTTGCTTAATGTTTTGTACATTATTGTTTTCATTGACATCAACCGATCTGATGTGGTTCTTTTTCCAACAACACCTGTCAATAATTCCCTACTATCTCTTATGCAATATTGAGATTGATATTTCACAATTTTTCCAAGGGTTGATGTCATATTTCTTGATACTAACTCATTTACCTTCACCTCTTTGGAATTTATAATGCCCAATAATTGAACTATATTTCTTAGATATTTGTGCTTTCAATATATATTTAAGAGTTAAGATTGTGCCATGATAGATATACCTTGAAAAAGATTTTTGATCACCTAATTTAATTTATCTTGAACTGCTCATTCATGAATTATTTGCCTCATTTCTTCAATTTTAGTTGATTCTATATTATCTAGAAAATTATCATTAAAGATAATTACTTGCAACTTCCAATAAATTTCCATGTTTTTCTACGTGTGGTAAGATCTTGTTGTAGGTAAGTTTTTTTCCCTACATAAAAAGTAGATATAAATTTATAATTTCTAATTTGAACTTGACATGTACATTGAAAAAAAAATATTAAAAGGGTGACTTCATTTGTGTGGTCAATATTCGCATTGACAAGTTACTCTACATGTCTTATTTTCTCATCATTTCCAGGTACATCCAGATCTATTTCAAGCTCTCTGTTTTGTAACTATACATCGCCTTCATGCTCTCTATTTTGTACCTCCAAATTCCTTTAGGCTCGCTATTTTCCTTTGATTCTCTTTTGTTTTATAGTAGATCATCATTTTTTTTCATTTAAAAAAATACATTTTATAATATATTGTTTCACTAGTGTATATATATATATAAACGACTAAAATTTTGAACTAAATTTTGTAACTATACATTTCCTTCATGCTCTCTATTTTGTACCTCCACATTCCTTTAGGCTCGCTGTTTTCCTTTGACGCTCTTTTGTTTTATAGTAGATCATCATTTTTTTTCATTTAAAATAAATACATTTTATAATATAATGTTTCACTAGTATATATATATATATATATATATAGATATTAACGACTAAAATTTTGAACTAAAAATTCTAAGTAGGTGCCAGGCTTTTTATATTGATGCATCACACTATACTACATTTGGAGGTAAGGAACACTAGCGCCCCTTCACTTAATGTTCCCTAATGTGTTAAATCTCTCTATGCAATTCACCAAATCCATTTACTTCCATCTTAGTCTTATTTTCCAAAAAAGAAAATATTATTATCATCAAATATATATCTTAAAAATACAATTGGTGCTCATATATGTAATGAACTTGGAGTAAACACTATTTCTGTTAATGAAAATTCTCTTTATTTACATCTATGATAAATAGATTGTACTTGAATGTATTTAAAATATCTTATTTGAGTTACATACATGCTGATTTCATGCTTGTTTCGCAGGATTATTAATCACCAAAAGATCTTCACCCCAATTTCCTATTTCAATATCTATAAAAAAATCTCTATATATGTGAACAGATTATGTTGGTTTACATAGAGGTTTTCACCCACAATTGCCTATTTCAATATCTATTGATAACTCTTATAATCAATAACTTTGAAACCTCCATAACCTGCTTCCATGTAAGTAAAATTTACCTTTCTCTGCAACAAGTTATTTCTTCTAGGCTACTCTTTCCTATGTTATTGCATTACTGACATTTCTTTTGCAACATATAGTGCAATTTCTAGTTAAATTTAATTAATAGACATAGAAAAAATCAATATTTACAATATTTTTTTCTAAATTATATGTCTATTTATTTATCTCTATATATCATAAAGAAATGTAAAATATATACACTATAAATAGTAATAAATTAGTGACCATATAAATTAATGATTTATATGAGTAGCTATTATATTTCAGAACTTTATATTTAAATTTAATTAATAAGTATATAAAATTTCAATATGTATAATAAAAAATTTCTCCAAAATTATATCTCTATTTATTTATCTAATATTATGCATATTTCATTAAAATAATAAATTAAATCAAATTATAAAACATATCCAAGAAAAAAAAGTAGTTTTTAATGCCACTTTTTGGAGTTTGGGGTGCATTTGCTGGCACTCAAAAATTTGAGTTGAAATGTTAATTTGTGTTATTTAACTTGATTTTTTTTACTGTATATATTGATTCAGCATCCAAAAAAAATTTTAGGGCACTTAAATTGTGCAGAGTTTACCCATCAAGCTTGTGATTTAAATGAATTCTTTGGGGATTTTAAACAAATTAGATTGGAAAATTCCACCAGAAAAATTTCCAAAAACTCTTATTAAAGAGAACTAGCAAAAGCTATATATATATATATATATATATATATATATATATATATATATATATATATATATATATATATATATTTGTGTGTGTGTGTGTGTGTGTGTGTGTGATGAATGTTTCCACAATCATATACATTAAGTTGTAGGGAACTTCTGGAGACTTGTGTGTTATGATTGGAGAACCCTTCAATATCAAAGTTTCTGGTGAACACTTCACCCATCTTTAGTATAGAGAAGCAATGCTTCTCTATCTTGAAGATGGGTGAAGTGTTCACCCATGTCGATGTTAAAGAGTTCTTCAATCATGACATAGATCTCCAAAATTTCACTACAACTTAATACTAAAATAAAAAATAAACATATTTCGATAAATAAAAATGTAAAATATATATAAATATAAATAATATTTTTTAAATTTTTAAATTTATTTAGATTTTAAATTTTAGATTGATCTAAATTTAGTTTCTCTCCCCATCTCTGAGTGAATTTGGTTTCTAACTCTTCCCAAACATTTATGGAATCATTTGGTAAACCTTTGAACCATTTCCTAGCCTCTCCACTTAGAGACTACATAAATAGTCTCATCACAACATCTAGATGTTCTACATTTAAATTCTCAAAAAAAGTGCAAAACAAGGGTAAATGTTGTTATGTAGTTACTTCATCTTCTCCAATGAAACGAGGAAGTAATTTGAGGTATTCTTGAGGCATGGCATTCATTGGTTGCAGAATATTTAGTGGTGTGTATCTATACATTAAAAAAGTTGGTGTTGCCATATTAACAACTTGGTTAACTGCTCCTTGGTTGCTTGAGGTTGATGAACCTGTTGTGAAAGTGAATGAAGGTGGAGGCAAACTTGATATGGGGGTTGGCTAATGGACAATAGCAGAGGGACTAACAACTATATTTGGTTGAGTTTGAGTGGAGGCAAAAGAAACAAACTCAAAAGAATGTTATTCTAACTGAGGTTCTTGAAAATAAATGGGTGTGGAAGGAGTATCTTGTTCCCAAAAAGGGAGTTCCTTGGAAATATCTTCAAACAAAGGATTATGAGAATTGTTGTTAGGAGTAGGTAATGCAGGATCAGGTATTGAAGGAGTTACAGGTTTCTGAGCCTTTCTAGAAACCAATCTTTCTGGATTTGGAAAAGCAGGGACTATCTGTTGTGAGGTATCTGACCTTGTGTGAGGCCTTTTGAAAGCCAGAAGTTTTGAAAATGATGAACAGAGCTGAATATTTCCTACTCACTAAATAACTAGAGGAACTTATGTAAAAAACCCAGGGAAAATAAACGCCATTTCTTCATCCCCGAAAACAATGCCAGAAAATGTTGTATCTCAAGAAACAATCCCTTGGTCGTGGTAAGGAATCAGTGCTCAAGACATTTTTTAAATGTATGTCACAATTATAGTATCAAATGGCCTCTGCTTAACACCTTTGGAATCTAAATATTTAATACACTCAATAATCTGATATAATGAAAGCCTTCATAATACCATAAACTACTAATATCCGAATGAAATGAAAAGAAGAAATGTAAAGGAAACTTGAGGTGATATGCTGAGAAACATAATCTATCACTTTTAAGTTTCAGAGGGGATTCAAGGAGAGAGAGGAAACTCGAAATAATATGCTACAAACACAGAATCTATTACCTTAAAGTTTCATCAGGATTTTGTGAAGAATGAAGAGATGAGGTGAAGGAGCGCAAATTAAGGTTGTTTAACTCTTACTCACAAATGTAATTAAGAGACCAGCTGCTACATTACTTCAATTCATTCAAAGAGGAATAAACACAAAGTGAAATTGGAAAGACATATCAACATCAACAGCTGCAGGAAACTTTATCTTCTTTCATTTATTTCTCAAAAAATTGAGTACAAAATTAACAATCCTCCATAGGTCCAAAACTCGGAACCCATTTTCTTTATTTCTGTCTACTTAAATACATCACAGTGGTTTGTAACTCCTGAACTTCTTGAAACTATTTGATTACGTAAATTTTTAAGATTACTTTTGCAATCATACTTGAGAAAACAAATTAAAACTAGAAATATTGTTCATTTTGCTGATTTGATGTTGGTGATGCATCCTCCCGAAGTGCTGAGGTGTCCTTTTTGGTTATGATGCAGTGGCTGCACAACTATGTAACAACGCCTCAGTTCCCAACTTGACCCAGTTGTCATGCTCCCAATAGGGCCGCTATACGCTCTTTTTCCTGACTCTACCTATGCCCCTGTGCTTCAAATGATGTCAATCATATCACCTGCTACCTGACTCTGCCACTTCTCCTTTGATCTGCGTCGGGTCACTTACCCGAGTTTTTCTGTTGCGTTTTGCCTATTTCTTCATAAAATGGCACATAACCGCATAAGCCCAGACTTGAAATCCTTTAGATTTCATCTTGGAACCACATCATGTATGTGCCGACATCTCACTTCGCATTTCACTGTCTTTAAATTTTCCTTAGCATTTATCTTTTAAAACTTGCGATGTGCGCTATGCGATTGAGTCCCACCTTGCATCGTACATCACACTTCAGCGACCTTATCACTTACATCCCGCGATGATCCTTTAAAACTTGCAATTTGCGATTTTCGATTTAATCTCTGTTGTGTATCTCTCCGCTCCAGTTCTACGCTTTGATCCCGACCATCTGTTTTTCCCTTTACGCCTCCTCCAAAACTCTTAAGTGTTTAAGGGAAATGCGCCCTTTCTCCACCTTTGGGAAATTAGTTTGTTTGCTCCACAATGTAACCCTCCTGAGCTTATCTAGTGCTCTTCCATGCTGGTCCCTCCTGAGCTTGCGAATGAGCCCGACTTGACCCTGTTCGGTGTGTAATGTTCTGAGCATGCACATCAGTCCTGCTCTTGAAATGTTCTACACGTGAATGAGCCCGACTCGACTCACCTTCGCATCTCATCACGTAATGTTAATGTACCAATATATAATTCAAAATTCTTTTATGACACACAAAATTTTACGTTTTCTATCATATATGCTTTTTTGGTGTTTTGAAAAATATTTCAAAGGTAAATGTAAATGAGCCACAATAGGAGGCCAATATTTTTTATTTTATACAAACTTTGATTTGAAGGGAAAAAACACTTTGGCATATTTTCTTTTTAGATATCCCATTGTGTTGATTGAATGAATGTAGGTTTTATGAAATTGAAACTTTCTTCTTAATCGAAAGTTTTAAGGAATATAAGAAATGACGTTTTCTGTATTAGAGATTAATAGTTTCTATTAAAGTTTTTGGTGTAAATTAATGTTTCTTATTTAAAAATTGGAAATAGTAATAAGTATTTAATCTACAAATGTGGAATAAAAAATGCACATATCATTCAGAAACCTTGAATACCAAGAAATTTTTCTTTTCTAGTCTGAACTTACCATCTTTATAATGACTGTATGTTACGTTACAAATTAATGTTTTTGTTCCTAGTTGAATTAATTTTATGTTTTCATAATAAATTTCCCTTTGCACCCCGTTCTCCCACACATATGTCGCCCTCCATGCATCCTTCATTCCTCACAAATTCATAGCTCTATGAAATTGTTGTCCAGCATGATTAAATCTATAAAAAATTTCAATGAAAATGAGCTTAAAATGAAATATTGAAGGATAAACACATTAACAACTCCTATATTTCTCTCAGTGTCAGAGCACTAACCAAAGAAACGCCCTACCACTCTACCCAATGATTCCAAAACTTATGCAATTTCATTACTATTTGGTTTAATAATAATGGTCCATAGAATTCTAGTTACTGATTTTTATTCTGAAATTGAGAATTCCATCAATCATTGTACTTCTAGAATAATTATATCAACAACTTGTATCAAATTTTGACAATACGAATATGCTAGTGGTTATTTTGAAAGATCAAAGTGATAATATAGAGAAAACATGGAAAATAGCAAGGTGTTTCAGCTAGGAACACCTAGAGCTTTAAGTATCTTTGTTATTTCTTTTATTTTATAGTCACCTGCAACAAGGCACTCATCAGTAAGGTCGATTCTGTAAATAGCACATAAGGTTTTCCCTTTGAAAATATTCAAAAATTTGATTATGTAGATAGAAAATACTTCAAATCATGTTTAGCTAGTTATTTTTTAGTGTGTTGATTTAGCCAAGAAATTCGTCGACGCAAAATTTATTCGAAAAAATCCAACATTTTTGATGAAAGTTTCTATCGCACTCAAATAATACAGATTAAATGCACTTCGACACTAAGGAAAATGTTATAGTCACTAGCAAGTAAAATGTGAAATATTCATTATTTCAAGTTTAAAAACCACTCTCTCTAATTGTGTCTATTACATTACAAATTAAATATTTTGTTCCTAGTTAAATTAAAATTCCCTCTCACACAGCTAAATACGTAAAAAATTTAAATGGAAAAGAGTCTAAAATTAATTTTCTACCTACACAAAAAAATTGAAATATATTTGGGTGGTTTTATGTGTTTTATGAATATACCCTGTTATTCGCACATCTTTCATTACAAATAGATTCACAGCTCTATGCAAATTTTCTCCCACACAACTAAATATGTATAGGTTTTAAATGGAAAACAACTTAAAATGAAATAATAAAAGATAAACGCACTAGAAATATATGTTTTGTTATCATTGTCACAATACTAACCGAAGGAATCCCTCCCCTTTGTCCCACACATACTTCATCCTCCACACATCCTTCATTACTAATAGATTCATAGCTCTATGCAAATACTCTCCTGCGCAGCTAAATATGAAAAAGTTTTAAATGCAAAAGATTTTAAGATTAATTTCGTGTAGGTCTTTGCACTAAATGATGCAAATTGAAAGTTGTTTGCCATGCATGTTCAATAATTAATGTTTTTACCTAATAAAATTTGTATATTTTTAATAGGAAAATGTGAAATATTATTACATTATGAATTAAAGTTTTTTTTATAGTTAAATTAATTATGCGTCCACAAAATAAAGTTCTCTTTGCACCCTCGTTCTCGCGCACATACTTTGTCTTCTACACATCTTTCATTTTACATAGATTCATAGCTCTATGTAACTACTCTCCCACACAACTAAATTTATAAAATTTTTAAATGGAAAATAGTTTAGAATTAATTTCATCATTGCATAATAAAGTTCCCTCTACACCCTCGTAATCATGTACAAATCCCCTTCCTTCGCATAGTGAAAGCTTTACACACCCCCTTCCTCTGCATAATGAAAGCTCTACATACCCCCTTCCTCCGCACAGTGAAAGCTCCACATAAGGAAAGCTTTGTACAAGAAAGCTCCACACAATGAAACATAATAATATAAATTCGATATTTGTTTATAGTTAGATTAATTACGTGTTGACAGAATAAAGTTCCCTTTGCACCCCCATTCTCCCGCATATACCTCATCCTCTACATGCTCTTCGAACAATGAATGTTTTCATTGTGTGGAGTATGAAAGAGGAATCAAAAATTTTATCGTAAAAAATGAAAACCAAAACAACCCTACCTTAATCAATCTATATATTAAGCAAATATGTACATATTTAATACACAAATGTGAAATATTATCCCATTTACGAATTACAGTTTTTGTTCATAGATAAATTAATTATGTGACCACAGAACAAAATTCCCTCTACACCTATGTTCTCTCGCACATACCTCGTCCTCCACACATCCTTCATTACACATATTCATAGCTCTATGCAAATGCTCTCCTGCACAAATAAATTTGTAAAAGTTTTAAATGAAAAATAGTTTGAAATTAATGTCATCCCCGTGGAATAAATTTCCCTCTGCACCCTCATAATCTCGCACATACCTCGTCCTCCTCACAGTAAAAGATTCACACAAGAAAGATTTGCACAATGAAACATAATAACATTAATTCGATATTTATTCATAGTTACATTAATTACATGTCAACGAAATAAAGTTCCCTATGCACCCTCATTCTCCCACACATATCCCATCCCCCGCACATCCTTCATTCTGCATAGATTCATAGCTCTATGCAACTGCTCTATCGCACATCTAAATATGTAAAAGTATTTAAAATTAATTTTGTCCTTGCTGAATATAGGTCCCTCTGCACCATCATTCTCCTACACATACCTGTACTTCACACAGTAAAGCTCTGCACAAGGAAACATAATAATATTAATTGGAGATTTTTTCAATGCCCTGCTCGCCCCCTCCACCCCCGCCTATGAAAGGGACCTACAACCACGTCAATTTCAGCATTATTGGGTAGAGAAATAACATAACAGTGTCAATGTCAATGTCAGAGTACTCACCAACGAAATGGTCACTTAGAAAATTAGTTCTTTTTTTTAAATGAATTTTCAAACAATGACAAATATCGAAAATAAAACTCCCTCCACTAGGAGAATTTGTGATCCAGGTGGATATGGGTGGCCTCCCACCTATTCCATTTGGACCCGCATCATCAATTCTTTCAGTTTTTCAGCTTCAGCACAGCTTACTATTTATAGCAGGTTTTCGGGTCCTGCACACCCGGAGCTGTTTTGGGGCATTAATAATCCAGGTGGATATTGGTGGCCACCCATCAAGTCCATTTGAACCCCCACCATCAGTTATTTCAGTTTGTAAGTTTCAGCACAACTTACTATTTTTAGCAGTTTTTCGGGTCTTAAACTTCCAGAGCCGTTTTGAGGCCCTAAATGACGTTTTTTGGGAAAACGGAGAGCAACATTGGTCCATGGACCAATGTTGCTCGTTCAAAATTTGTACTCCTCGGACAGATCTTTCTAACGAGCTATTGAGCGCATCAAATGGAGATCGGATGCCAAAGTTACGTCCCCGGGAAGTTGAACCACCAATTTATCCAAACGGGCGCCCACAGTTTTGGCGCTTTATCTCCTACGGTTAGGGTTTTGGACGTTTCGGATTCTAAATTGTTTCTCAATAATAAATATGCCCTCGAGCCTCATTGTAAGACAGTTCAGGGGGCTAGGAGCTGACACATCTCTTCTCAGAGACAAGCGCGACCAGTGCCCTAGCTCGCCACATCTCTATCATGTCTGCATTGTAACACAGTTCAGGGGGTTGGGAGCCGATACATCTCTTCTCAGAGATAAGTGCTACCAGTGCCCTAGCTCGCCACATCTCCATCATGTCTGCATTTTAACACAGTTCAGGGGGCTGGGAGCCGAAACATCTCTTCTCAGAGACAAGCGCGACTAGTGCCCTAGCTCGCCACATCTCTATCATGTCTGCACTGTAACATAGTTCAGGGGGCTGGGAGCCGACACATCTCTTCTCAGAGATAAGCGCGACCAATGCCCTAGCTCGCCACATCTCCATCATGTCTGCATTGTAACACAGTTCAGGGGCTGGTAGCCGCCACATCTCTTCTCAGGGATATGCTGCCAGTACCCTAGCTCATCTATTTCCATTATGTCTGTAATAGGTCTGCGAGCCTCAATGTAACATAGTTCAGAGGCCTGCATATGCTACATCTCTTCTCAGAGATACGCTACCAATGCCCTAGCTTGTTTCCATTATGTTTGTAAGCTTATTTCAATCATTATTTTATTAATAAAATGAAGCATTATTTCTGCTACATCTCTGTATCTATGGTTATATCTGTATTCTTTTGCGTTCCTGCATAAAATCCGGATCAGTGGTATCAGAGTAGGTCTGCTTTTTTTTTCTTTGTTTTTCTTTTCATATCCCCAACGTGGCCAGGGTATAAGGAGTTCAACCTCGCAACCCCGACAACCCCCCATGGCGGAAGGAAAGAAAGACGAGGAAGCAGGAGATCTTGTCAAAAAAAATCTTGCTCGAGGATGCCCTCGAGAAATAGAGGAACGCAATGATGGACAATTTTTTTTTCAGATCCTTCAATGGCTGCCCACCGGTGGCAAATCTACATCTAGCATGTCTGCCAATAGGTCCACAACATCCTGGACAAATCCAACACCAAGCTCGTGAAAATTCCCCCCCATGGAGGAACTTAATGCAATGGAGACCATTTCTTCCTAAGGAGGAGGAATGATCTCAGTGGGATAGCTCATGGTCTCACCTATTCATTTGACCGCAGACTAATTTTTTCGCTTTTAGCTTGCATAAACACTATGCCTTTATTTACAGGTTTTCGGGTCCCGCACACCCGTGAGTCGTTTTTGGGGCATTAATAATCCAGTGGATATTGGTGGCCACCCATCAAGTCCATTTGAACCCCCACCATCAGTTATTTCAGTTTGTAAGTTTCAGCACAACTTACTATTTTTAGCAGTTTTTCGGGTCTTAAACTTCCAGAGCCGTTTTGAGGCCCTAAATGACGTTTTTTGGGAAAACGGAGAGGAACATTGGTCCAAAGACCGATGTTGCTCGTTCAAAAGTTGTACTCCTCGGACAGATATTTCTAACGAGCTATTGAGCACATCAAACAGAGATCAGATGCCAAAGTTACGTCCCCGGGAAGTTGAACCACCAATTTATCCAAACGGGTGCCCACAGTTTTGGCGCTTCATCTCCTACGGTTAGGGTTTTGGAAATTTCGGATTCTACATTGTTTCTCAACAATAAATAGGCCCTCGAGCCTCATTGTAAGAAATTTCAGGGGGCTGGGAGCCAACACATCTCTTCTCAGAGACAAGCGCGACCAGTGCCCTAGCTCGCCACATCTCTATCATGTTTGCATTGTAACACAGTTCAGGGGGTTGGGAGCCGATACATCTCTTCTCAGAGATAAGCGCTACCAGTGCCCTAGCTCGCCACATCTCCATCATGTCTGCATTTTAACACAGTTCATGGGGCTGGGAGCCAACACATCTCTTCTCAGAGACAAGCGCGACCAGTGCCCTAGCTCGCCACATCTCTATCATGTCTGCATTGTAACACAGTTTAGGGGGCTGGGAGCCGACACATCTCTTCTCAGAGATAAGCGTGACCAGTGCCCTAGCTCGCCACATCTCCATCATGTCTGCATTGTAACACAGTTCAGGGGCTGGTAGCCACCACATCTCTTCTCAGGGATACGTTGCCAGTACCCTAGCTCATCTATTTCCATTATGTCTATAATAGGCCTGCGAGCCTCAATGTAACACAGTTCAGAGGCCTGCGTACGCTACATCTCTTCTCAGACATACGCTACCAGTGCCCTAGCTTGTTTCCATTATGTTTGTAAGCTTATTTCAGTCATTCTTTTATTAATAAAATGAAGCATTATTTCCACTGCATCTCTTTATCTATGGTTATATCTGTATTCTGTTGTTCCTGCATAAAATCCGGATCAATTTGTCTCATTAGAGCTCCCTCACGCAATCAAAAATTGGAAATAAAATTTGAAGAAAATTAGAAATTTATTTTTAAATTTATGGGAAAAATATAAATATTAAACATTTTCTTGAATTCTTGGTTAAAATTGGAAAATACAACAAAATAATACAAGATCGACACAGTTTAACCATGAAACAAATGTTATAATCCCTAATAAAACAAAGAATAATAATATAATTCAAAATATTAAATACATCTTAAACTAATTCTTATCTACATTTACATAAAAGTTTTAAAGAGAAAAATTTTAAATTAATAGAATTTTAATGTTGTATTTTACAATCTAAGACTTTTAAACAAAATAAGTCTCTACTCTTTTATGCAATTTTACTATCAAGACTTTTGAGCAAAATAAGTCTATAGTATTACATTAAAATTTTAAAGGAATGAAATTAAAATTAATAAAATGTTAATACTGAATTTTAGGATCAAAACATTTAGTAAAGAAGTAAATTAAAGATTAATTTGATGTATCAACGTGTTTTAGCAAATTGAAAATTATGGTTTTTTAAATGTAATATATAATTAGGAGAATGCTATAATAAATTAAAAGTTTTTATAAATTTATATAAATTAATAAATAAATAATTTATTTTATTTTTAAATATATATATATATATATATATAATTTATATATGAAATTTTAAAATATAAAAAGAAATGTAAATAAATGTTAATTGTTAAAAATATAAACACAAAAAATTAAAATACAATATATTAAAATAAATTTATTTTTAATATTTTAAAAATAGAAAATAAATAAAAGATATATTTTAAATATTAAAAAGTTAAATAAATAAAGAAATATATTTGTTTTGATATCATGCACAATAAAGATTGGAATCTTTTTATTTGTTTCCAATAACAAGTTAAAAGTATTTATGAAAGTATAAACTTTCGTGATCCGTAATTGTTTAAAAAACTTTTTTAGAAAATCATATTATCAATTTGAACTATCTAGAGTTGTTTCTAATGATAATTCGAAAAGCATAACTCTTCAAATTGATAATTTGATTTTCTAAAAAAAATTTAAACAATATTTATAAATTTAATTGAAAAATATTACCGTGTACTGAGCAAGCAAAAGGATAATTTCATAAATTTTAAACATGTTACTCATCAATATTTTTTTAACGTGGATAAGCATATCAAAATATCTCTTTCCTCTCTTTATTTTTGGAGAGCAGGCATCTCACTTTCTGAATATATTATATGTTAAATTCTCTTTTTTTATTTCAATTGGAAATGTCACACTTACGATATGAGGTACGCATTTGACGTTCTCTTTTATATGGTTAAAATGTATTAAATATTTATATTTATAAAACTAACATTTTTATATTAATATTATAATGATATTTAAAGTTTAATATCATGAATATAATTTATTAAATTTAAAAAATAAAATTATTTAGAGTTTTAAATATTTTATTTTCATACTTAAAAGATAATAGTGGTAGAAGAATAGAAAAAAAACAAAAAAATCACACAACTTGAGCTAGTGAGCTCGAAAATTGAAATTGATGGAATTTCACTATCGAGACCTTCACTGTTAGACATTTTTAAGCTTGCAGAAATTTATTAAGGTGAGGCTTGAGTGATTAATATATTCTCATTTGCAATATGGATCACAAAAGTCTAAGATCTAATACTTCACACATCATCAACAAGATCGCATAGTGTGTTCTAGAAATTTACATCTTCTTGTTCTTAAGTGTGAAAATCTACATGCTAAAAATATAAATAAAAACCATAAGCTACTGACTCACAATGATTTATATTAGTAACAATTATATTTCATAACTTCATACTTAAATTTAATTAATAAATATAGAAAAAATCAATATTTACAATATTTTTTTTTCTAAATTATATGTCTATTTATCTATCTCTATATATCATGAAGAAATGTAAAATATATACACTATAAATAGTAATAAATTAGTGACCATATAAATTAATGATTTATATGAGTAACTATTATATTTTAGAACTTTATATTTAAATTTAATTAATAAGTATATAAAATTTCATCATGTATAATAAACTTTTTCTCCAAAATTATATCTCTATTTATTTATCTAATATTATGCATATTTCATTAAAATAATAAATTAAATCTAATTATAAAACATATCTAAGAAAAAGAAATTGTTTTTAATGCGACTTTTTGGAGTTTCAGGTGGATTTGCTGGCACTCAAAAATTTGAGTTGAAATGTTGATTTGTGTTATTTAAATTGGTTTTTTTGGCTGTATATATGGATTCATCATCTTGAAAAACTTTTAGAGCACTTAGATTGTGTAGAGTTTACCCATCAAGCTTGTGATTTCAATGAATTTTTTGGGGGATTTAAACAAATTGGATTGGAAAATTCCAAAAATTTCCAAAAAATCTTATTAAAGAGAACTAACAAAACTATATATATATATATATATATATATATATATATATATATATATATATATATATATATATATATCTGTGTGTGTGTGTCTGTGTCGTGAATGTTTCCACAATCATATACATTAAGTTGTAGGGAACTTCTGGAGACTTGTGTGTTATGATTGAAGAACCCTTCAATATCGAAGTTTATGGTGAACACTTCACCCATCTTTAGTATAGAGAAGCAATGCTTCTCTATCTTGAAGATGGGTGAAGTGTTCACCCGTGTCGATGTTAAAGAGTTCTTCAATCATAACATAGATCTCCAAAAGTTCACTACAACTTAATAATAAAATTAAAAATAAACATATTTCGATAAATAAAAATGTAAAATTTATATAAATATAAATAACATTTTTAAAAATTTTAAATTTATTTAGATTTTAAATTTTAAATTTTAAATTTTAAATTGATATAAATTTAGTTTCTCTCCCCAAATTTGAGTGAATTTAGTTTCTAACACTTCCCAGACATTTATGGAATCATTTGGTAAACCTTTGAACCATTTCCTAGCCTCTCCACTTAGAGACTGCAAAAATATTCTCATCACAACATCAAGATGTTCTACATTTAAATTCTCAGAAAAAGTGCAAAACAAGGGTAAATTTTGTTCTGCAGTTACTTCATCTTCTCCAATGAAACGAGGAAGTAATTTGAGGTATTCTTGAGGCATGGAATTCATTGGTTGCGGAATATTTAGTGGTGTGTATCTATCCATTAAGAAAGTTGGCGCTGCCATATTAACAACTTGGTTAACTGCTCCTTGGTTGGTTGAGGTTGATGAACCTGTTGTGAAAGTGAATGAAGGTGGAGGCAAAATTGATATGAGGGTTGGCTGATGGACAATAGCAGAGGGACTGATAACTATATTTGGTTGAGTTTGAGTGGAGGCAAAAGAAACAAAATCAAAAGAATGTTATTCTAACCGAGGTTCTTGAAAATAAATGGGTGTGGAAGGAGTATCTTGTTCCCAGAAAGGGATTTCCTTGGAAATATCTTTAAAACAAATGATTATGACAACTGCTGCCAGGAGCAGGCAATGTAGGATCAGGTATTGAAGGAGTTTCAGGTTTCTGAGCCTTTTTAGAAACCAATCTTTCTGGCTCTAGAAAAGCAGGGACTATCTATTGTGAGGTATTTGACCTTGTGTGAGGCCTTTTGAAAGCTAGAAGTTTTGAAAATAACAAACAGAGCTGAATATTTCCTGCTCACTGAACAACTAGAGGAACTAATATGAAAAACCCAGGGAAAATAAACTTTGTTTCTTTATCCCCGGAAACAACGCCAGAAAATGTTGTATCTCAAGAAATAATCCCTTGGTCGTGGTAAGGAATCAGTGCTCAATACATTTTCTAAATTTATGTCACAATTATAGTATCAAATGGCCTCTGATTAACACCTTTGGAATCTAATTATTTAATACACTCAATAATCTGATATAATGAAAGCCTTCACAATACCATAAACTACTAATATACAAATGAAATGAAAGGAAGAAATGTAAAGGAAACTTGAAGTGATATGCTGAGAAACATAATCTATCACTTTTATGTTTCAGAGGGGATTCAAGGAGAGAGAGGAAACTCAAAATAATATGCTGCAAACACAGAATCTATTACTTTAAAGTTTCATCAGGATTTTGTGAAGAATGAAGAGATGAGGTGAAGGAGCGCAAATTAAGGTTGTTTAACTCTTACTCATAGATGTAATTAAGAGACCGGCTACTAAATTACTTCAGTTCATTCAAAGAGGAATAAACACAGAGTGAAATTGGAAAGACATATCAACATCAACAGTTGCAGGAAACTTGATCTTCTTTCATTTATTTCTCAAAAAATTTAGTACAAAATTAACAATCCTCCATAGGTCCAAAACTCGAAACCCATTTTCTTTATTTCTATCTACTTAAATACATCACAGTGGTTTGTAAATCCTGAACTTCTTGAAACTATTTGATTACGTAAATTGTTAAGATTGCTTTTGCAATCATACTTGAGAAAACAAATTAAAATTGGAAATATTGTTCATTTTGCTGAATTTGATGTTGTTGATGTGTCATCCTGAAGTGTTGAGGTGTCCTTTCTGGTTATGATGTAGTGGCTGCACAACTATGTAACGACGCCTCAGTGCCCAACTTGACCCAGTTGTCATGCTCCCAACAGGGCCGCTATACGCTCTTCTTCCTGACTCTGCCTATGCCCCTGTGCTTCAAATGATGTCAATCATATCACCTGCTACCTGACTCTGCCTCTTCTCCTTTTATCTGCGTCGGGTCACTTACCCAAGTTTTTCTGTTGCATTCTGCCTATTTCTTCATAAAATGGCACATAAACGCATAAGCCTAGACTTGAAATCCTTTAGATTTCATCTTCGAACCACATCACGTATGTGTTGACATCTCACTTCACATTTTGTCGTCTTAAACTTTCCTTAGCATTTATCTTTTAAAACTTGCGATGTGCGCTATGCGATCGAGTCTCACCTTGCATCGCACATCGCACTTCAGTGAACTTATCACTTACCTCCCTCGATGATCCTTTAAAACTTGCAATTCACGATTTGCGATTTAATCTCTGTCATATATCTCTCCGCTCCAGTTCTATGCTTTGATCCCGACCATCCTTTTTTCCCTTTGCCCCTCCTCCAAAACTCTTAAGTGTTTAAGGGAAATGTGCCCTTTCGCCACGTTTGCGAAATTAGTTTGTTTGCTCCACAATGTAACCCTCCTGAGCTTATCTAATTTTCTTCCACGTTGGTCCCTTCTGAGCTTGCGAATGAGCCTGACTCGACCCTGTTCGGTGTGCAATGTTCTGAACGTACCCATCGGTCCTGCTCTTGAAATGTTCTACACGTGAATGAACCTGAATCGACCCACCTTCGCATCTCATCACGTAATGTTAATGTACCAATATATAAATCAATATTCTTCTATGACACACAAAATTTTACGTTTTCTATCATATATGCTTTTTTGGTGTTTTGAAAAATATTTCAAAAGTAAATGCAAATGAGCCACAATAGGAGGCCAATTTTTTTTATTTTATACAAACTTTGATTTGAAGGACAAAACCCTTTGGCATGTTTTCCTTTTAGATATCCATTTTGTTGATTGAATGAATGGAGGTTTTATGAAATTGAAACTTTCTTCTTAATCGAAAGTTTTAAGGAATATAAGAAATGATGTTTTATGTATTAGAGATTAATAGTTTCTATTAAAGTTGTTGGTGTAAATTAATGCTTCTTATTTAAAATTGGAAATAGTAATAAGTATTTAATCAACAAATGTGGAATAAAAAATGCACATATCATTCAGAAACCTTGAATACCAAGAAATTATTATTTTCTATTCTGAACTTACCATCTTTTTAATGATTGTATGTTATGTTACAAATTAATGTTTTTGTTCCTAGTTGAATTAATTTTATGTTTGCATAATAAATTTCCCTTTACACCCCGTTCTCCCACAAATATGTCGCTCTCCACACATCCTTCATTCCTCACAAATTCATAGCTCTATGAAATTGTTGTCCCGCACGATTAAATCTATAAAAAATTTCAATCGAAAGGAGCTTAAAATGAAATATTGAAGGATATACACATTAACAACTCCTATATTTCTCTCAGTGTCAAAGCACTAACCAAAGAAATGCCCTACCACTCTACCCAATGATTCCAAAACTTATGCAATTTCATTACTATTTGGTTTAATAATAATGGTCCATAGAATTCTAGTTACTGATTTTTATTCTGAAATTGAGAATTCCATCAATAATTGTACTTCGAGATTAATTATATAAATAATTTGTATCAAATTTTGACAATACGAATATTCTAGTGGTTATTTTGAAAGAGCAAAGTGATAATATAGAGAAAACATGACAAAGAGCAAGGCATTTCAGCTAGGAACACCTAGAGCTTTAAGTATCTTTGTTATTTCCTTTATTTGATAGTCACCTGCAACAAGGCGCTCATCAGTAAGGTCAATTCTATAAATGGAACATATGGTTTTCCCATTGAAAATATTCAAAAAATTTATTATGTAGATAGAAAATACTTCAAATCATGTTTCGCTAGTTGTTTTTTAGTGTGTTGATTTAGCCAAGAAATTCGTCGACGCAAAATTTATTCGAAAAATTGCAACATTGTTGATGAAAGTTTATATCTCACTCAAATAATACAGATTAAACGCACTTCGACACTAAGGAAAATGTTATAGTCACTAGCAAGTAAAATGTGAAATATTCATTATTTCAAGTTTAAAAACCACTCTCTCTAATTGTTTCTATTACATTACAAATTAAATATTTTGTTCCTAGTTAAATTAAAATTTCCTCTCACACAGCTAAATACGTAAAAAATTTAAATGGAAAAGAGTCTAAAATTAATTTTCTAACTACACAAAAAACTTGAAATATATTTGGGTGGTTTTATGTGTTTTATGAATATACCCCGTCATCCGCACATCTTTCATTACAAATAGATTCACAACTCTATGCAATTGTTCTCCCGCACAACTAAATATGTATAGGTTTTAAATGGAAAAAAACTTAAAATGAAATAATAAAAGATAAACGCACTAGCAATATATGTTTTGTTATCATTGTCACAATACTAACCAAAGGAATCCCTCCCCATTGTCCCACACATACTTTGTCCTCCGCACATCCTTCATTCCTAA
The DNA here is from genome assembly GCA_034641835.2 of Pinus albicaulis. Classification (NCBI taxonomy): domain Eukaryota; kingdom Viridiplantae; phylum Streptophyta; class Pinopsida; order Pinales; family Pinaceae; genus Pinus; species Pinus albicaulis. The sequence continues at coordinate 272,916,074 of CM076584.1, read as the reverse complement.
TAGATTCATAGCTCTATGCAACTACTCTCCCGCGTAGCTAAATATGAAAATGTTGTAAATGCAAAAGATTTTAAGATTAATTTCGTGTAGGTCTTTGCACTAAATGATGCAAATTGAAAGTTGTTTGCCATGCATGTTCAATAATTAATGTTTTTACCTAAGAAAATTTGTATATTTGTAATAGGAAAATGTGAAATATTATTACATTATGAGTTAAAATTTGTTTTCATAGTTAAATTAATTATGCGTCCACAAAATAAAGTTCTCTTTGCACCCTCGTTCTCCCGCACATACTTTGTCTTCTACACATCTTTCACTTTACATAGATTCATTGCTCTATGTAACTACTCTCCCACACAACTAAATTTATAAAAGTTTTAAATGGAAAATAGTTTAGAATTAATTTCATCATTGCGTAGTAAAGTTCCCTCTACACCCTCGTAATCATGTACACACCCCCTTCCTTCGCACAGTGAAAGCTCTACACACCCCCTTCCTCTGCACAATGAAAGCTCTACATACCTCCTTCCCCTGCACAGTGAAAGCTCCGCATAAGGAAAGCTTCGTACAAGAAAGCTCCACACAATTAAACATAATAATATTAATTCGATATTTTTTTATAGTTAGATTAATTATGTGTTGACAGAATAAAGTTCCCTTTGCACCCCCATTCTCCCGCATATACCTCATACTCTACATTCTCTTCGAACAATGAATGTTTTCATTGTGTGGAGTATGAAAGAGGAATCAAAAATTTTATCGTAAAAAATGAAAACCAAAACAACCCTACCTTAATCAATCTATATATTAAGCAAATATGTACATATTTAATACACAAATGTGAAATATTATCCCATTACGAATTAAAGTTTTTGTTCATATATAAATTAATTATGTGACCACAGAACAAAATTCCCTCTACACCTATGTTCTCTCGCACATACCTCGTCCTCCACACATCCTTCATTACACATATTCATAGCTCTATGCAAATGCTCTCCTGCACAACTAAATTTGTGAAAGTTTTAAATGAAAAATAGTTTGAAATTATTGTCATCCTCGTGGAATAAATTTCCCTCGGCACCCTCGTAATCCCGCACATACCTCGTCCTCCTCATAGTAAAAGCTTCACACAAGAAATATTTGCACAATGAAACATAATAATATTAATTCGATAGTTATTCATAGTTACATTAATTACATGTCAACAAAATAAAGTTCCCTATGCACCCTCGTTCTCCCACACATATCCCATCCCCCGCACATCCTTCATTCTGCATAGATTCATATCTCTATACAACTGCTCTATCGCACATATAAATATGTAAAGGAATTTAAAATTAATTTTGTCCTTGTTGAATATAGGTCCCTCTACACCATCGTTCTCCTGCACATACCTGTACTTCACACACTAAAGCTCTGCACAAGGAAACATAATAATATTAATTGGAGATTTTTTCAATGCCCTGCTCGCCCCCTCCACCCCCGCCTATGCAAGGGACCTACAACCACGTCAATTTCGGCATTATTGGGTAGAGCAATAACATAACAGTGTCAATGTCAATGTCAGAGTACTCAGTAACGAAATGGTCACTCAGAAAATTAGTTCTTTTTTTTTAAATGAATTTTCAGACAGTGACAAATATCGAAAATAAAACTCCCTCCACTAGGAGAATTTGTCTCATTAAAGCTCCCTCATGCAATCAAAAATTGGAAATAAAATTTGAGCTTTTATTATGGGAAAATAAATATTAAACATTTTCTTGAAATTTTTGTGCGAAAAATAATACAAGATCAACACAGTTTAACCATAAAACAAATGTTATAATCCCTAATAAAACAAATACTAATAATATAATTCAAAATATTAAATACATCTTAAACTAATCCTTATCTACATTTACATAAACGCTTTAAAGAGAAAAACTTAAAATTAATAGAATTTTAATGTTGTATTTTACAATCTAAGACTTTTTAAACAAAATAAGTCTCTACTCTTAGATGCAGTTTTACTATCAAGACTTTTGAGCAAATAAAATTTTAAAGGAATGAAATTAAAATTAATAAAATGTTAATATTGAATTTTAGGATCAAAGCATTTAGTAAAGAAGTAAATTAAAGATTAATTTGATGTATCAACGTGTTTTAGCAAATTGAAAATTTTGTTTTTTTAATGTGATATATATAACTAGGAGGATGCTATAATAAATTAAAAGTTTTTATAAATTTATATAAATAAATAAATAAATAATTTATTTTATTTTTAAATATTGTAATTTATTTTAATTTAATAAAAGAAATACATTTTAAATAATATATATATATATATATATATATATATATATATATATATATATATATATTATTTACATGGAAATTTTAAAATATAAAGATAAATGTAAATAAATATTAATTGTTAACATAAAAAAAAATACAATATATTAAAATAAATTTATTTTTAATATTTTAAAAATAGAAAATAAATAAAAGATACATTTTAAATATTAAAAAAGTTATATAAATAAATAAATATATTTATTTGGATATCATGCACAATAAAGATGGAATATTTTTATATGTTTCCAAGAAGTTAAAAGATTTATGAAAGTATAAAATTTCGTGATCGGTAATTGTTTAAAAAACTTATTTAGAAAAGCATAACTCTTCAAATTGATAATTTGATTTTCCAAAAAAAGTTAAACAATATTTATAAATTTAATTGAAAAATATTACCGCGTACTGAGCAAGCATCGTCAAAAGGATAATTTCATAAATTTTGTGCTTAAACATGTTACTAATCAATATTTTTTCTTTCTTTCAATGGATGGAAAGTAAGGTTCCATGAAAGGATAATTTCATAAATTTTGTGCTTAAACATGTTACTCGTATAAATATTTTTTCAAAAGTAAGGTCCCATAATTGATGGAAAGTAAGGTTCATAAGTATAAATATTTTTTACGAGTAAAGTAAGATGGAAAGTAAGATTCATAACTAACGTGGATAAGCATATCAAAATAAAGTAAGATGGAAAGTAAGATTCATGACTAACGTGGATAAGCATATCAAAATATCTCTTTCCTCTCTTTATTTTTGAAGAGCAGGCATCTCACTTTCTAAATATATTATATGCTAAATTCTCTTTCTTTATTTCAATTGGAAATGTCACACTTATGATTGAGGTACGCATTTGACGTTCTCTTTTATATGGTTAAAAAGTAAACATATATTAATTAGTATTAAATATTTATATTTATAAAATTCACATTTTTATATTAATCTTATAGTGATAATCAAAGTTTAATATCATGAATATAATTTATTAAATTTAAAAAAATTATTTAGAGTTCTAAATATTTTATTTTTATACTTAAAAGATAATAGTGGTAGAAGAATAGGAAAAAAATAAAAAAATCACACAACTCCAGTTAGTGAGTTCGAAAATTGAAATTGATGGAATTTCACTATTTTAGAGTCCACTACTTGCAATAAGCATAGAGTGTGAGAGCTAAGGACCATGAGTGATCTTAATACCTTCTAAAATCGAGATCTTTATTGTCGGATATTTTTAAGTTTGCATAAATTTATTAAGGTGAGAATAAGTGATTAATACATTCTCATTTGCTCCCAGATGTGGGTGTTTAATGCAATGGGTATGTTGAGACAGTTGTAGACTGGCAAGTGGATTTTTCACATGGCCACCCACGCCCTCATCATGTTTACACTAAATCGAGCCACTGCCACTCCTAACAGTGCATTAATGCAACTCGCTGGTCAAGGCTTCTTCGTTTTGCTCCTTAACATGGTTTCCTCAGGCAATTTTACCTCTGTTCTGATTCCTCTGAGATGCAATTGTCTCCTTGCAGCTGTAGAGCGAGCTCGTGCACGAACACAGGGAGATGGTGCCAGATTTTGTGTTGTATATAGATGGGAGCTGGTGCCCATTTCTCGCAAAGTGTTTTCTGCAGCCTGCGGTCTGAGTTCCCTGTCTTTGATTTCTCTACCCACCCCAAACGCCCCTTGAATCTTCATCCTGAGCCTCTGATTGCTAAGTCTTCTAGTCCCATTGCCCACCCTTTCTTTGACTCGGCACCTTCTCGCTAGCTCAATTTAGCATGGGTGAATATGCCCCGTTTACGCCAGAGGATGCGCTGTAGGAGGGGCAGTAGCAGAGGAAAAATTTTACACCCTCCATCCTTGTCCCTCTCTGACTCGTCCTCCCCTTCATTGGCTCAATTTACTGGTCGCTATCCAGCTACTCGAAGCGGTCGAGGGCAGGTTCGCATTGCGAGTACTCGGCTAGATGATGTTGCTCCCCAGTCACCTGAATTTCGATGCACCCTTGACCGTCCATGTATAATTGTGACTATCTCCGTGGCGTTTAGGGAAGAGTCTCCAAACTCTAAATAATTCGCCCACAGTGATATGAAGAAAAAAGGTTATGCTCAGGAAACGAATATCGCCAGCAAACAAGGCAGTCTAGGCAATATTTGTGGCAGAACTCAGGAAGCAGCGATGAAACAAAAGGCACCAGGAAGCAGCGATGAACAGGAAAATGGAAGTAGTGATGAACAGGGCCGCACCACATACGGATGTTTCAAGAACAAGGAAGACAATATCAGTGACAAGCAGGATGCAGAAGATGACATGGATGCTTACAGGTGCCCGATAGTTGAAGAACCTCCATCTACTCCTAATGACACCCAGCATGTCAAGTTTTATCAGGTTTTTTATTCCTGGTTCCCATTCTTATGGGTCTACTTCTGAGATTTTATGTAGTTGTTAATTTTGTTGAACTTTCAAACCCTGTCCTCTCTGGTATAACTGGCTGGTTTTCCCTGCGCGAGCAGCAAAATTTTATTGTGTCTGGACTAGTTTCCCCTATGCGAGCAGTCCATTTCTAGTTTTTTTCTATTGATTATGCCATAATTTTGGGCTAGCACTGCAGAGGCCGATGCCTCCATGTAATATTTTTGTTACACTAATATAATTTAAACTAATTTAGAAAAAAAAAATACATTCTCATTTGCAATATGGATCACAAAAGTCTAATATCTAACACTTCACACATCATCAACGAGATCACATAGTGTGTTCTAGAAATTTACATCTTCTTGTTCTTAACTGCGAAAATCTACATGCTAAAAATATAAATAAAAACCATAAGTTACTGACTCACAATGATTTATATTAGTAACAATTATATTTCATAACTTTATACTTAAATTTAATTAATAAAAATAGAAAAAATCAATATTTACAATATTTGTTTCTAAATTATATGTCTATTTATCTATCTCTATATATCATAAAGAAATGTAAAATATATACACTATAAATAGTAATAAATTAGTGACCATATAAATTAATGATTTATATGAGTAACTATTATATTTTAGAACTTTATATTTAAATTTAATTAATAAGTATATAAAATTTCAATATTTATAATAAACTTCTACTCCAAAACTATATCTCTATTTATTTATCTAATATTATGCATATTTCATTAAAATAATAAATTAAATCAAATTGTAAAACATATCCAAGAAAAAGAAGTTGTTTTTAATGCTATTTTTGGAGTTTATGGTGGATTTGCTCGCACTCAAAAATTTGAGTTGAAATGTTTATTTGTGTTATCTAAATTGATTTTTTTACTGTATATATGGATTCAGCATCCTGAAAAACTTTTAGGGCACTTAGATTATGCAGAGTTTATTCATCAAGCTTGTGATTTCAATGAATTCTTTGGGGATTTTAAACAAATTAGATTGGAAAAAGATTGTGCAGAGTTTACCCATCAAGCTTGTGACTTCAATGAATTCTTTGGGGATTTTACACAAATTAGATTGGAAAATTCCACAAGAAAAATTTCCAAAAGTCTTATTTTTTTCTAAGTTGGACTAAATTCTATTAATGTAACATAATCTACAAGAAGAGTCGTGCCTCTGGAATCGTTGTACTTGCCAATTTCGGAGGCATTATATGTCAAAAAAGAAAAATATTTACTGCCTTAGATGGGGAAACCCGTCATAATACAACTGCCCTCAAAGGGGAAACCAGCTTCAGACAAAAAATAGTTAAGAGTTGTGAAAATATTCAGGAAAGACAATTTAACATAGAAAATAAACATAGCTGTAAAATATACCTCTCCATGCTAGGTGTCATTTTGATGAGGCGGTGGTTCCTCCACAATGAGGCACCTGTAGTCTTTGGAAGAGTCATTTGCATGCGTCGTTTGATGAGTTGTTGGTTCAAGTGTTGTGTACTTTAACGACGATCTTGGCATTGCCCTTGGAAACCTTCTTCACACGAAAACTCTAGTACCACTTCCCTCTTGCCATTTCCCGCTTCTTCTTCAGAGGTGGCAACAAGTTTGATAGGTTGGGCCTCACAACCATTGAGAGATGAAGAGGCAAAGGATATGAGTGGAATTTCTGTCTTTCTGGTGCTTTGGCCTTGAGATGCCTCTTCCTTGAAGTGATAATGATTAGCCAACGATGGCGGGGACGATGCAAGCAGTGTAGTGGAATTGCACGGAATTATCCTCGGGCACAGAGGCATCTCCAGAGTGAAAGGATTTGCCGGAGGTTGAGCTCTACCTCGTCCTGCACTTGACTTGGCTTGACGGCTAGTCGGATTCTCATTAGGAGAAGCGAACGGCGATCGAGAAGCTTGACCTTTGCCTCTGCCACGACGAGTGGAGGGATAATGGGAAAAATTATCTTCATGAGGCGGCGAATGAGACTCAAAGCGGATGGATATAGGGGGACGAGATGCATGACCGCACCCACTGCCTCGGTGGTAACGCATTCTATGCCACCTGGGCATGTTGGAGCCATCAGAATCATTTGGGATGCAGGTGAGTGGAGGTGGCGGAACAAAGTGAGCTGAAAGGCGGGTCGAGACCAAGGAGCGAGTTGAAGGCTGCCGATGCAAAAATTTGTGAGTGAAATGGATACCAGAGCGAGCGTGAGGGCGGCAGTGAAGGGTTACCTTGTCTCCCTGTGTGCGTTCGAGAGCTTGGCCTAAGGCCGTGGGGGGCAAATGCGACGGGAGATGGCGGAATTATGCATCGCGGAGTCATTATGAGGAGGATGAAGCGGCATTGCCGTCTGGGCATATTAATGGCGAAGGATGCGACGACGGCTATTATAAGCCAGCCGAGACTAAGCCCATGCGTGACCATGTGGCATGGCCATGTGTCACGCGCGGGCCCAGGTACTAGTACACACCTACGAAATTATACATAGCTTAGAGATCAAAAAATCTTATTAAAGAGAACTAGCAAAAACTATATATATGTGTGTGTGTGTGTGTGTGTGTCATGAATGTTTCCACAGTCATATACATTAAGTTGTAGGGAACTTCTAGAGACTTGTGTGTTATGATTGAAGAACCCTTCAATATCGATGTTTGTAGTGAACACTTCACCCATCTTTAGTATAGAGAAGCAATGCTTCTCTATCGTGAAGATAGGTGAAGTGTTCACCCAAAACGTCAATATTAACAGGTTCTTCAATCATTACACATAAATCTCCAAAAATTCACTACAACTTAATAATAAAATTTAAAATAAACATGTTTCGATAAATAAAAGTATAAAATTTATATAAATATAAACAATATTCTTAAAATTTTAAAATTTATCTAAATTTTAAATTGATGTAAATTTTAAATTTTAAATTTATCCACAATTAAACGAATATTTTAAAATAACAAAATTTACACTTAAAAAAATTGATTCCTTATTATTTAAGAGTTAAACCAATGTTTTAAGATAACAAGATTTACCGTCAAAAGATTTGATTTCTAACTATTTTATTATGAAGATTGATGAAATAAACCATAATCTTCATTTTTGAAATCAAACTTTTTATTCTGAAGATTGATGAAATAAACCATAATTTACATCTTTGAAATTAAACTTGGTAAGGTGAAGAATAACCGTGAAGATATTAAGAGTAAAAGTAGAATAGATTTTTAAAGGAGAAGAGTCACCCTCATATTTAAAAATAGGGACCCACACGTTCAATCTTTAGGGTCCATTTTGGAGGTTTATTTGAATAGGTTAATGAAATCACTTTTGCTTTATTAGCAATGAATTTCTTCTGATCGGCTGATCGTCTATTGTTTCCATCGCAGCATTTTATCAGCTTGCAGAAAGGCAGATAGGTTTTCAGGAGAATAACCATCAGTCATGGCCAGAAAATTTGAGAGCATGGCCTCATCCTCAGCCCCATCCCCTTTCGAGAAAGAAATCCGAATTCCTCACAAAGCCATTGGACTTGTTATTGGCAAGCGCGGCACCAACGTCAAGAATTTTCATCCAATCCCGGCATCACTTCTGTAAGTATCTCCTAATGGGATAGCCAAAATACGCGCCACTTCAGAAGAAGCTATACAGACTGTTGCATTCTCCATTGAAAAACTCGTAAGCTTTTCGCTGAGCAAGACCAGCAGCAACTCCCCTGACTTCTTTATCTTCTGTTTCTGCAAATCATTGGAGGACCCGTTGCTCGCGATCAACGTCGCTTGCTTCGAGAAGTTCTTCCCTGAAATAGATCCCGATCAGACGCACATATCGTTGTTCTGTCTCAAATCTGGAGCAGCTGTACCGTGCCAGGATTCGATGTGTGGATCTGGCATTGATATGCTGGCCGAGTTCTCTAATAAAACCTCCATTTCGGATGTAGATTTCTGCTCACATTGAGGCTTTTCGGAGTACAGAGAAAAGTTCCTGTCGTGCCTGGAAATCCTGCTGTGCCGACAGAAAGAAACGATGAGGTCCGTCCAAGTTAAATGTTAGGTTCGGGAAGCAGGTTTTCTACGGCTCGGAAATTTCGAGCGAATTACAGCACGGGGGTTTCATGTCGGTGGAAGGCTTGCAGGATCTTGCAGGCGAGGGTTCTTGGAACACCGATTATACCCAGCGTGCTCGGAGGCGGCGATTAAAGGGCGAGAGCTTCACCTCGAAACCCTGGGGTACCTCAAAATGTCAAGCCGTAGAAAGATCACCGTCCATGTCGCGTCTCTGCAACCTAGGCAGCTGCTGCTTTTTGTCTCTGCTCGCTTTGAAAGCGGTAATGGCGAGGACAGGGTTGTGATTACGAGAATTCGAAGCCAGGTCAAGAAGCATGGGTTTGTTACTTTCTGTCGTGAAGGGCAGGCAACGGCTGATTTCAAGGCTGGAAGCCATGACACCAGGGGACCCAGAGATTGTAACCCTACCGGAAACGGTTGCAGAATGGATAAAGAAAGCGTGGAGGAATCGAACCCCCGACCAGGTACTTGTATTAGACCCTCCTGACAGCTTCCACGTTATGGATATACGTTATAAAAAAGTAGAAACATACGCAAAGCGAGAATCGATACGTATTGCCCGCGTGAGCTTGAGGGACTTGTACAGAAAGGAGAAGGTAAAGAAGAGATGGGAATGCACATTAAGTAGCAGATGGTTTAAGAGTACAGGCGATGGAGTAGCAGAGCAGATGGAGTCCGCCATGGAGAATGTAGGTGCACTCGTTAGCGCAGCTGCGGTCCTCACTCAGCACATGGATTCCATACCAAATAGTTGTTAGCTCCTGTACTTTGCATGCAAGGTTATGTTTTAATTAGTGAATGTTTGAACATATACATATTATAAAAATGTAGTAATTTTGTTATGATGAAGTAAATATACATAATTATTAATGACAGAGTATGATTATTTAATTGTGCAATATGGCTATTAAGAGCATGAGAGAGGCTATAACTCTAACTCTAACTCTAATGAGTCAGATTATTGCTATAAGAATTTTGATATTTATATATAATTTGCATAAAGGGTTTAATCTACATTTACAAACCTCTTTATTGTTCTCAAAGCTATCACTACGAACATGAAACCCATCTTTGGCCTGCAAAACCTTGCAACGAAGCACAATCATAGTTTAAGGCCTCATTCCTAGCCCATGAGTCTTAGAGGCATCAATTGGTGTCTAAGACTCTAGTTTAATCCTCAAACTATGTTTAAGACCTTGCATAGATGGCACCTATACTCACATGTAGGCCAAGGTTCCATTTATAAGACAAGTGAGATAATATGGGGTGATATAGATTGTCTATTAACCAATATGGAGTAGAATATTTTAGGGCTTATGATTTAGGTTTACTTTTTCCTAAAATGACAAGAGAAATTCTTTAATGGCCATTAATGGCCATTCCAGTGTGAACCTTTTGTAATAATGTCAAAATTACATTAAGGTTAGCCAAAGATTAGCTTCATAGATCTTTATGGGAGTTAGTTACTCAACGCATGGTGCATAGGTTGTAAAACCATATTTTAGGCCATAATATCTTCGTTAAACCACATTTTAGGCCATAATATCTTCGTTTTCATCTGTGAAACCATGGATGTATCCTCTAGACCTATTCCTAGTGCTCAAAACCATTTAATGGAACATATTACACTCTGAAACAAATATTTGATATTCCATTTAAAAAGCCTACAACATGATTACAAATGCATTCCATTAAACAAAAAAAGTGTATGTAAGTTCAAGGAACTTCATTTTCATGTTTAGATCATGGCCATGGCCACGAGATTCATTTGTGGTGTGATAATCCCTTTTGAACACATATTACACTTAGTCACCATATACCATGTATAGGGCTCATGTGATGGTTTAAGACCCTCATGCATGGTCCATAGTCCTAAATCATCTTTTAGGACCTAAAGTAATAGTGTTCTCCCTTGAACCATGTTGAAAACCCTAAAACCTATTAATAATGCACATAATCTTGTCATGTTTTCCATATTATACTCATAGGTCAAAGATTCTCTTTATAGTGCCTATGTGATGGTTAGGGATCATATGCCTATCCTATGAGCCTTAAAAGAATCCAATTATGCTCTGAGGATTTGGTTACTTCCTTGGACCATGAAATGGCCCTCGGACACATCCATGGTGTCAAATCCCACTAAAAAATGCCCTTAATATACTTATGGTCCAAAAGTTTCCCTTTACCATCCATATGTCATGATGATTAAAATCATTATTTAGGAATTAAAAGAATCTTTTTAGGCTTTAACATGTTGGATTTTATTCTTGGAATATAGCTAAGGTCACAGACCATCCCTAATGTGAAGGACCTTATATTAGTGCCTATATGGTTCTTGCGGAACATAGATTCATTTTGTCTAGCATGTGTGAGGTTTGAACCCTATGCATGGTCCTTAAGTTTTAAAAGTAATATTTTAGACTGATACATTCTTTCTTGTAGTGAAAATTATCTTTATTCGCTCAAAAGTTATGAGGTGAAAACATCTTAAGGCTAACGAAACATGTTCACCTCAGACTACAAAAAGCCAAAGTCTACAAAAATCAACGAGTAACTTATCACACTCAATAGTCAAACAATTAGAACATATTATGCCTATTGTACAAATAGATTTCGTCCATATGGGGATAAGGCAAGTGCATTTGAAACCGAGAATAACAAAGTGGAACCCATTGTGGCTTCATCATTAGTCAAACAACCCCATTTTAATAACAAACTAGCAATGGAATGCTTCAAAATGAGGATGCGTAAAGCGATTTATCACATTTTGAAACCTCCAAAGAATGATGATAGGGATAGTTTCAAAACATTGAAATTAGTGATGAATATGAACCATCATATTATTTCCTTAAATGCGACAAGTGAATTACTTGTGGTTTTCCACACTTATGAGGGCGAGGCCTCCTCTTAGACATACCATTCTTGAAGTGGATTTCTTCCATTTTCCAAATATTTTCATGACTCCAAGTATTGTTACTCATATTCTTGTCATTTGGATATCCAAGATCGTTAGGACTCCTCTACCTTGGGAAAATAGAAACTTTCCTCACCTCTCAAAACAATCACACTAATATGCAAGAAGTTGTGCCTGATGGAGAAGACTTTGCCCATTTTGGATTTTTGTAGAAACTAGAAATCATACCTAAAAACAATGTAAGGGTATGGGACCCGAATACTATTAGAAAACCAAACAAAACAATTTTTCCATGGGTGAAAAATATCCTTTTCCATTAAGGAATAAATATCTTTGGATTCCGAACAAGGTGAGATCATGTAATGGACCACCTCCTCCATGTTCCCAATATTAACGCCTTCTGATGTAGTTCAATATTTAGTGAAGTTTCTAATGCATGTAACATCATCATATGCCCTTGGCAACGCTCGATTTGAGACAACTCTTCCTTGCTTGTGATTAGAATCGAAGCCCCTACATGAAAAGGCCACCTCTCTTTAAATGCGAGGCATATGATGCCACATAATTCGACATTAAGTTCATGTCTTCTATTTTTAGTGAGGATTTATGATTTTGTGACCCATGACTATATTCTAGACATAAGGTAGGCACAATAGCATGCCTATTTATGTTTTTAGGAGATTAGGCCTTAAATGTACTTGTCCTTGTAAGGACCTATTGGATTTAAGATTCAATAATGGTAACACTATTGGGTACATCCATAACATTTCCGGCCATTTAATCAAATAATTGAAGTAAGCATGTTGATCGATGTAATCGTAGCAAACACACCTAAAGCACATTGTGCCTTAGAATAGTCCACTAAAACAAAATAGGGTTCTTATTCCATGGATGGAACTTGTTTCATAGTCCCTCACCAAGAGGTGAAGACTTCATAGAAGAGAGCCTAATTACAAAGTGTAGCACATCTTGTTGATAGCACAAAATATTCGAGTTACCAATATAGGGAGTATCACCCAATCAAGGCCCAAATTAGGCCTATACTTATTTGGTATGGCAATATCCATCGGTATGTAGCCATATTTTCCTCTAAAGGATATTAAAAACATAAGTTCTTAATATTGAAAATAATTTTTATTTAATCTATAAGACTATCTCTTAATTTAAGCTATTTCTATTTATCTATTTACTTATGTTTGTGTAATACATTAGGTTGGAGAGAAAAACATGATAAATGAAATATGAAGAGAGAATGATAAATTATTAAGTTATGGAAAGAAATCACAAACTTAATAATTATTAAACCCAGAGGATGCATATGTATTGTTTAGGAATGGAGAATTAATCATATATCAAAATATACATACTCACATATAATATAAAATGAGTTGATTAATTCTGCTAGATCACGGAAAAGAACTTGTCATGAAAAAGAAGACGAGGCCGAACATAACTCAAAATTTAAGAAATAAAAAAGCATATTAAATCACTCCTTGTCAACCCAAATTGATTAATAGACATAGGTCTTCAAACTTATCTTTAAAGTTGATAAAAATATACAATCTTGATAACATTTTTTTCCAATCCCTATTGTTCAAAATCCTTCGATATTTTGTTACAACAACCTCAATCATTCAACAAATAATTATTTGGAAACTCTTCTCATTATTTTCTAGATTAATTATATTGATACAAATTATTTGTATTTCTATTAAAATATATTCTCTTATATTTCTTTAGAATGTTGAACATGTCCTATCTTTTATTGATATACAAGATTCTTTTTTTTATCCTCCACCTTTACTTATACTCCTGATCTTTAGGATTATTCTATTCTCTATAAATAGAAAATTAAACCAAAATCCATATGCCTCAGGTGTTTAAAAGGCGAAATGGCTCTACAAGATCAAACATGGATCTGATGGGAGTGCTGAAAAGTTCAAGGCAAGATTTGTTGCCCGTGGCTTCTCTCAAAAGGAAGGAATAGACTATGATGACATATTTGCACCTGTGGCACGATATACCACCATCCGATCAATCATAGTATGACACTCGAAGTTAACCAAAAGTAGAGATGGAATTCCTTGTGCTAAACAACACTGGTTTACTTGTCTAAACAATTCAAGAAAACTTGTTTTCAAAAGTTAGATTGTCAAAAGATACCAAATGGAGGCTTCTTTGTCTTATTTATAGAAATTGGTCCTCTCTTTCTTGGTGGACCCCATTTTCCACTGATTCACACCCCTTTTTTTCTCTCTCTTCTTCACAAGTGCCAATTATCCCCAAAGGTCTAATTGTCTGTTTTTCTGTGGCCCTCACATTCCACCAGTGGTCTTTTTTTTCCATGGCCCCCACATTCCACCAGTGGTCTTTTTTTTCCATGGCCCTCACATTCCACCAGTGGTCTTCGTGTGGGCTGTCATAGGATGTGGGGTTTTGTTCTCTATAAATAAAAAAATAAAACAAAATCCATAACACACTTACTCAAAATCATTTGAAATCAAGTATCTATGATTAAAAAACATTAGAGTTCAACTATTTTCCTTTAAAAATATCTATTTTTACTCAATTTAATCTCTACATAATAGGATTCGGTATTTGAGACGTTTTTAAGTGCGGTAAATGGGGAGGAAGCTTTCATTGTGCTTCTCCGCACTTTATCAAACGTAATCCAACCACTCCGGGGCTACACAACCATAACTACCACTCTTGCTCGCCATAATTATAAATATGAGCACTTTGAAGCTACTACGTTGAGGAAAGGAGAAACAATGATGGATTTAGAACGCGTCCTTAGATAGATCATCTATCACAACTTCGAGGGAAGAGCGCCATCTAGATTTTTTATCATCCAGATGCCTTGGGTACAATATTGACGACCTACAATAGTTTGCTTTAAGTAGGAAGCAACGAAGTTAGGAGTGGTAATGCTTGATGTAACATGAACCGCATGTGAAGACAAAGGAATTACCATCATTTTTTGTAGTGATGATAATTGAATTGAAATAAAACAACTAATATTATCCATGAATCGGATATTGTAACGAGGAAAAGAGCACACAAAACACCATTTCAACCCATTGGATATTAGGATGATATGATCAAAGGAGGATTAAATGCTAGCGACAATTGGTATCAAAGTAAGTGCTTATAGTATGCCATCATTTTGAATTGAATTGAGAAATATTTCACACATGTTCCACACGAAGTAGTAATGATGAAGCTAATGTAATCATTTTCTATTGGAAAAAGCAAAGCGTTGCAAGTTTAGAGTTATAAAACACCCGAAGCTAAGGGAGGAAGCTAACGGAAATGGCCGGAAATTTGATGCCTTGAGTTCGATAAAGTAGAGCAGTATGTAATGGCGACAAGAAGAGTAGCGCAAGAATGGCACGGTGGATAGATAAAGCTACGATATTAATAAAGAATAAGTTAAGGGAATGGCGACGAATGAAGAGTGTCTTGCGAGGAAGAGCCTATCTTGCTTGTTGATATAGTATCACGTGATTATGGAAGAAGAGATAGCGTCGGGAGAACAAAGAAGACGGAAGGTAAATAGTGGAATTCGTCTATCAATGGTGTCCTAGCTGTTCTAGGTGGCCTAGAAAAGGGAGGGCCCTTCCGCTCAGAGGATGCGTTTTAAATAGTAGGTCATAGGCGCACCAATTCGGTTAACCGACGGGGATTATGGGAGAACCTTGCGATTATGAGAGGGAGACCTGTGATCTAGAGCAATTCTTTGCCAATGTAAACGATAACAATAAAAATATATTCAATTATAATGTTTTATGTTGAGAATATGGGCATATGGTGGGCTTCCAAATCATTATAAATCTTTTTGGGCGAGGAAAATGAATAATTTGGTCAGTATAAGATTGTTTTGTTGTTAATGCTCTGAAAAATATCTCTTGGATGTAGGAAATACTCCATTTTCTCAAACCCATGGTGATCGCGGAAAGGACTCGGTGGCTAGGAATAAGCTACAATATTGTGTTGGGGGGCTTCTTGGAGGCCGAGGTACAGAGAATTTTTATTTTATACAAACTTTGATTTGAAGGACAAAACTCTTTGGCATGTTTTCTTTTTAGATATCCCATTGCATTGATTGAATGAATGTAGATTTTATGAAATTGAATCTTTCTTCTTAATGAAAAGTTTTAAAGAATATAAAAAATGATGCTTTTTCGTATTAGTGATTAATAGTTTCTATTAAAGTTGTTGGTGTAAATTAATGTTTCTTTTTTAAAAATTGGAAATAGTAATAAATATTTAATCTACAAATGTGGAATAAAAAAGGAACATACTATTCGAAACCTTGAATACCGAAATTTTCTTTTCTAGTTTGAAGCTGGCCATCCTTATAATGATTGTATGTTACATTACAAATTAAAGTTTTTGTTCCTAGTTGAGTTAATTTTATGTTTGCATAGTAAATTTCCCTTTGCACTCCATTCCCACACCTATGTCATCCTCCGCATCCTTAGTTCCTCACAAATTCATAGATCTATGAAATTTTTTGTCTGCTATGATTAAATCCTGTAAAATGTTCAATGAAAAGGAGCTTAAAATGAAATATTGAAGGATAAATGCGTTAGCAACTCCTATCTTTCTCTTAGTGTTAGAGCATACCAAAGAAACGACCAGCCACTCTGCAATGATTCCAAAAATTATGCAATTTCATTACTATTTGGTTTAATAATAATGTGGTCCATTAGAGTTCTAGTTACTTATTTTTATTACGGAATCTAAGAATGCTATCAGTTAGTGTACTTTAAGATTAATTATATTAACAACTTCTATCAAATTTGACAATATGTCTAGTGGTTATTATGAAAGAGAAAAAGTGATAATATAGAGAAAACATGACAAAGAGCAAGGGGTTTCTCACTTAGAACACCTAGAGCTTTAAGTATCTTTGTTATTTCCTTTGTTTTGATAGTCACCGCAACAAGGTGCTCATCGCAAGGTCGATTCTCAGAAATAGAACATAAGGTTTTCCAATTGAAAGCATTTTCAAATTTGATTATGTAGATAGAAAATACTTCAAAGAATTTTTTAGCTAATTATTTCTAGTGTGTTGATTTAGCCAAGAAATTATTGACAAAATCATCTAAAACCGCAACATTGTGGATGAAAGTTTTTATCATACTCAAATAATACGTATTCAATGTACTTTGACATTGAGGCAAATGTTATAGTCACTAGCAAGTAAAATGTGAAATATTCATTATTTATAGTTCAAAAACCACTCTCGTAATTGGTGTCTATTGGCATTACAAATTAAAGATTTTGACTCTAGCTAAATTAAAATGCTCTCCCGCACAACTAAATAAGTAAAAAAATTAATGGAAAATATTCTAAAATTAATTTTCGTACAAGTAAAAAGTTAAAAATATATTTGGATGGTTTTATGTGTTTTATGAATATACCCCATCCTCTCGCACATCTTTCATTACAAACATTCACAACTCTATGCAATTGTTCTCCCGCACAACTAAATATTTATAGTTTTTAAATGGAAAAAAACTTAAAATGAAATAATAAAATATAAACACACTAGCAATACACGTCTTGTGTCACAATACTAACCGAAGGAATCCCCCCGTTCTCCCACATACTTCGCCCTTCTCGCACATCCTCATTCCTAATAGATTCATACTCTTATGCAAATTCTCTCCCACGTTGTAAATATGAAAAAGTTGTAAATGCAAAAGAGTTTAAGATTAATTTTGTGTAGGTCTTTGTGCTAAATGATACAAATTGAAAGTTTTTTTCCATGCATGTTCAATAATTAATGTTTTTACCTAAGAAAATTCTATATATGTAATAGGAAATGTGGAAATATTATTACATTATGAATTAGTTTTTTTTCATAGTTAAATTAATTTCACATCCATGGAATAAAGTTCTCTCCCGCACCCTCGTTCTCCCGCACATACTTCATCTTCTACACATCTTTCATTTTACACAAATTCATAGCTCTATGTACTTCTCTCCCACACAACTAAATTTAATTTTATTTTATTTTTTTCTAAATAAGATTGATCTATTAACAAGAGTGTAAATTACAATGTGACCGTGGCTGAAAACTACCGCCCCGAAGGCAGACTATCATGAGAAACACATATAAAGACTACCCTTTGATAGGGAAACCACTGAAAAAGGGAGCCCAAACCCACACACAGTGGGGTTCGCATTATAATCATCCCGAGATCACAGAGTGCATGGATTCAAAAATGAACAAAAACGAGTCAAAATTCCACATAATCGGCTAAATTTAAACAAGCCCCATTGAATGGTCCGCAAGGTAAGATAAAGGCACCATTTTAAACAGACTATTCATCTAGGAGGAACTTCTATGATACGACACCAACCCAAGTGCGTATCCCGGCAAGAGCATCTTTCTTGATTCGTAGGGGCCCGACACCGGGCGTCGCCATCTCCACTCAGGAACACCGCGTGTTGGAACATCAGAGGTTGCAACTATGCTCTACCAATCCCCATCCGAGGATTCGGAACCGGCGCAGTCCCAAGACGTGGCTAGTTGGATGTGCACCTGACTCCCCAGCCTAGCCTCCTCCGAAGACAATCGTGGAATAGAACAAATCCTAGGGCGATTTATCATTGTCGAAGGTGAAGTGCACAAAGGCTAGTGGTGGGGCGAGGCCCAAAGGCCTGAGGGCTGGAGCAGGGGAATCAATGAAGCGCCCTCTCCCACTGCGAGTTCGTGGGTAGTGGCTAGCCAAAGAACCGCTTGAGTGTGAAGGCGTGTCGACAAATGGCTGTGCACGTCATGCTTGAGGGAAACCCCGGTGCCACCTCCGCGCCCGCATCCCGTGGCGCAACCGAGGCATGGGGGAAGCAAGCAGAGGCCGGGCTGCAACCGTAGCAAAGTAATATCAACGCGAGCGAGGCTAAAGGTCCAAGCCGAAGTGCTCAATATTAAACGGGTGTCGACTTCGCCAAAGGACCGTGAGCAGGGCTCCAAGAGAGCTTCCCCGTGCAGCGCAAGGGACAACCGTAATGGTAGAGCCGCACCATACAAAATGAGAACCGAATTGATGCTCGAGACCAAGAAGAAATGGGAGCAAGCAGACCGACCTTACCAAACCGTCGCCACCTTGCCCATTATCCTCCCCACCTCTCGCACATCGATAAGCCCCCATCATAATTGCTTCATTGAAGAGGAACGTGACTCAAAGATGCCTGAGCATGCGATGGCGTGTGGGACCCAGAGCTTTAATACATGTTATGAAAACCGTGACTCCCATAAACCGTGCTCTTGAAATTGCGAGGCGTAAATGCAAAGATCTCTGCCGAACAAAGGAAAGATATCTTTCTCGTCCTAGGTATGTGTGTCGATCCACCTCGTCGCGCCCCGTCCCATCACTTTAAACTCAAGTCTACACACCCGCATCCGGGGAGGGTCAGATCCTTTGATGAGTAGTTCGTACCCCCTCGTTTTTTATCATGATTTTGAATTATGTTCAGATCACCAGTGAGAAGAGTGTACCGATTGTTCACTCCCAAATTGGCAAGAAGATCAGCCACTTTGTTACCTTCCCATTTAACGTGATGGAAAATGATGGCCCCTGCTGGAGGGAGCTATCGCTTCAATCGCATGCAATCCGCTTCTCCAGCCTCCAACTCGTTAGCAATTTTGCTCGCATGTGTCCCATTAAGGAGTTGATCGGGGCCATATCGATGAGGAGAAGAGAGTCCCCTTCAATCTCCAAAGGTTGGAATCTCGTGGACGCCGAGACAGAGAAGACCTGCCAGGCCCGCCCTGCTCGAGTTGTTTGTATCCCAACCGATGTTTCCAAAGAAGATTAGAGCTGCATGCCTTCCGATCTCTCCTCGAATATGCCTTCGAATCCAAAAAGAGAGCCCTGGATTGCCTCTTTGAAGCTCCGTCAAAATTGAGTTTGTAGGTGAACTTTGGAGGGGGGGGTCCAAGAGAGCTTTCCGATGGTATGGCCTTCCGAAGGTCTCTGATGGTGCGCACCTTGTGGAAGTTGTATGTTCCAATTTCCTGCATGGCTTTCTCATTTGCAAGAGTGGGAAAGTCTTCCCCGATGCCAAGCTTGGAGAGTCAAGGTCTCTTTGAGATTAAGACAGAGGTTGTCCCAAATAATGTCTAAAGGAGTATTTTGATCTTTGAATATGTGTTTGTTTCTTTCTTTCCAGATATTCCAAAGGAGTAGACTAGGAATCAATCTCCATAATTGGTTGAGGAGTTCACTTTTGTAAGGGTTCTGGTGCCAATTTCGAATGGAATTGATTATATCGTTGGATACTCTACAATTCTTTTGACAACGGAAGCTAGCCTTCTCCCAAAGATGGTTGGCAAGAGGGCAAGAGTTTAAGAGGCGTTGGAAAGTTTCCTCCTAAGCATTGCAATTGGGACACATGGAGGGCCCATGAAAGTTTCATTTTCGAATATTATCCCAAGTAAGGATTTTCCTGTGCCCCACAAGCCACATGAAAAGAGAGATTTTAGTCAGGTGTCAAATGGCCTCGTATTTTGCCCGTATGGGGTCCGGCACTGGATCGCTGCATATAAGTTTGTGCTTCCCTTTTCTGTGGTGAAGGAGCCTTTGGGGAGGCATCTCATCTTAGGATGTCCCTTCCCTCGAATATCCGATGTGTTTGTTCCCCGAGCCGACGCTCCATGACCTCCCTTATCCTCGATTGTCTCACGGTCCCGATCAGCCGATTGATCTGCCTTCCATTGTCTCGTAATCGTGTTCTCGTTTCCGTGTCCACGTCGGCTGACAATTTCCCTGTTGTTGCTCCTCCCACTCTTGACTATAAGGAAGACTGTAGATGCTGGTGAGCCTTGGAAGTTGGTGCAAGGCATCCGTCCAGAATCGAGCATTGTTGCCATTCCTTATTTCTCAAAAGCTGTGTTGTTGAATGAGCGAGTAGTGTTGTTTGGAAGCGTTCCAAATAAGTGATCCTTTTTTCGTGGGAGTGAATCTGATTAGCTCTTCCGTAGGTCTGTGATTGGCGTACTTGGTGCATTCGTATGGTCGCCATGGCTTGTTGGGAGAAGAGAGCCATTGCCACCATATTTTTGCCCCCATTATTGGGTTGGTCAAATATTTCGAGGGTCTCTCGCACCTATGCCCCCTTTTTCCTTTGTCCGCATGTCGTCGACCATTTAGCCAGAGCCATTTGCGATTTGTGCCCGTTAAAAATCTCAAAGAAAAATTGCGTTGCGCATCTTTTATTTTTTTCAGACCCATTCGGGGCGCTACCAAGATGGAGAAAAGATAGAGAGGCATCGCTCGAAGCACAACTTTTATTAGCACTAACTATCAAGCAGTTCGTAGTTCTATGAGTCCATAAGGTGAGACGAGAAACAATTTTCTCCAGGAGCCTACGCCACGAGGTGTGCTTGATGGCAGAGTCTATTAACGGAGCACCTAGGTAATTGGAGGGTAAAGAGGCAATGGGGAAGCCCAAAATGTAGGCAATGGCATGTTGAGTGACAAGGGGGGTATGGAAGAAAAAGATCTGCGATTTGGCCGAGTTTATGCACATCCCTAAGGCATCAGAGAAATCACTCAAAAGGGATTTGAAAAGGGAGGCTTCCTGAACAGAGGGCTGCCCAAACAACATGTTGTCATCGACAAATTTTTGGTGAGTGATGGAAGGAGAATTGTGAACCGAGAGACCTTTGAGATGCTAGGAGAGAAGAGCATGTTTGATGTGACGACCCAGACCTTCCGCCATTAGAAAGAAAAGGAAAGGGGAAAGAGGATCTCCTCGACGGCATCACCTCTCGGAGGGCGTAGTTGCCTGGAGGGGATGCCATTTAAAAGGATCGAGAAAAACGTAGAGGAAATTAAGCTTAGAATCCATCGAACCCACATCGGGGAGAAGCCAAAGGCTTCGTTAGCATTTTTTGAATATAGATCCACTCGAGCTTGTCAAAAGCTTTGGAGAGTTCAATCTTGAGAAGCATACTCCGTCGTCGGGAGTGCTTGGAGAGAGTGATGATTTCATGAGTGAGGATGATGTCGGCCCAATATCTCTCGTCCTTCAACATATGTGGATCGTTCTCGGTGAAATGAGCATGGGGCGTGCAGCCGGCTTCAACCGATTTGCAATGACTTTCGAGATCACCTTATAAATGACGTTGCATAGAGCGATAGGACGAAACTTATCCGAGTATCGGTGTTCTCTTCCTTGGGAGAAGGGGGTATGAAAGCTGAGTTCAAGGAGGGCAGAACTAATGAAGAGTGCATGATTCCTCCACCACTGGTTTGTATCTCTCTTTGATGAGAGATCCCAGAAAGAATGGAAGAAGGTCGTGGTAAAGTCGTCCGGTCCAGGAGCTTTACCTTCCTTGATCTGTTCATAGCCATATCCACCTCTTGAGGCAAAACAAGTTGAAGAAGCAGTTGATTATGTTCTTCTGTGATAAGTTTCAGACATTTTGAGTGATCTTTCAATTTGGCAGGTCGGCCTATCAATTGGGGGTTCCATATGGACCTCTTGAAATTGATTGATGAACTCCTCGTTCGATCTCCTCATGGCTTTCCACCTGCCCTCTCGCTTTAAAGAAGGAGATGGTGTTATGCATTCTTCTCTCAGATGGTAGTTCTATGGAAGAATTTGGTGTTCCTTTCGCCTCTTTTCAACCATCTAATTTTTGATTTTTGGTTCCGTAATTTCTTTCCTCGCTTCCTTTCTCCAATTGATTGTGAATGTGATTTCTTCCGTTTCCAAGGTTCCTTCTTGTAGCCTTCTCGCGATTATATGTTTGGAGTTCCTTCATTTCTTTTGTTTAAATCTTCGCGAGCCCGGAAGATGTTTCCCGAAAGTCTCTTGATTCCAAATAGCTTGATTTGGGATTTGAGGAATTTGAGTTTCTATTGAACCGATACATTTTTGAGCTCCTTCGCACAGGGGAGTTAGCCCAGGTGGATCCGATGAAGTCGTTGAATGCGGGATGAGTAAGCCAAAAAGCTTCAAGCGAAAGGGCGTCTGGTGGAATTGCCTGGTCTTTGCCATTGGGAGGGCGATCGGCCAATGGTCCGAGCCTGAAAATGGAAGAATTGAAGCCAAGATGTCGCCTCCGAGATGCACTGCATTTTCTAAAATGAGGAATATGTCCAATTTGGAAGCAATTTGTTGCCGTCCAACCCTGCGATTACTCCAGCTGTGCATTCCATTGTAGAATTGTAAATCGATTAACAGATTGTTTTGAATAAAGTCTTTGAAGTGGCTATTCTCCCTGCTCCACTTTGGCACGACGCTTTCCTCCAGCCTTGGTAATCATGTTGAAGTCTCCTCCAACGATCCGGTAGAGGATAGAGTCTGTTGAGTTTGAGTGCTTCGATTGTGTCAAGAAGAGAAATTTTGTTGCCTGCTTCCTGTGGGAAGTAGACATTGGTGAGATGTCCATGAATGTTGGTGCCGATGATATGAAAATTGGCCTATATGATGTGATGGGAATCATGAAAGTCTAAGAGCGTGATGGCTTGCATGTTCCAGGATATTGCCAGACCCCCTGAGGCCACTGAAGCATCCACCGCAACCGAGTGACAACCTGGCGATGCTTTAGAGAGGATTTGACCAAGAGTTTTACTGTTACATTTCGTTTCCTGCATGAAGAAGATCTAGGGTTGCTCCTGCTTTATCATGTTTTTTATCATTATGAGTTTCCAAGGGCTGTTGAGCCCTCTTAAATTCCATGATGTGAGCTTCATGATTCACTATTAGCAGTGGGCTTATAGTACTTTGTCAGCTTAGCATATCTACCTGATTCCACCAGGATTTTCCCTATTGTGATAGTTCTTTGAAGATCAGTCTTTCTTCCACGTTTTTTGGAGTCCTTGAGAAATAAGTTTCCATCCCATTGACTTCCTGGTTGTATGCCCAATTTTTGTTGCTGGTAAGCCCTGGAGATGATGACTTCCAGGGTATTGAGTTGATTCTCTTGTCGTAGTCTTTCCTTCTGCATGCTTGTTCTAGTTCAAGGATTTCAAGACCTCCCAGATCAATACTTTCTGGTTCTTCTTCCATGTGTTGCGTTTGACTACTTTTAGCTGAAGTGAATGTAGAGTTCATTGTCTGACTAGGGATGCAGTCAACATCCATTCCATTAGGTTTTCAATCCGGATCCTTCCGAGACGCCTTAGGAATCCCAAAGTTATTAACCTAGGGAGAGGGAGTGGGAGTAGGGCCCGATCGAGGGGGGGTAGAGGTAAAGTTGATCAAAGGAGGGATTGGCGAAGTGTGCTGAGAAGGGTCTTCTGAGGTTTTAGCAAGCACCTCAAAACTATTACTAGTAGATGGAACGGAGGCATCGTTCTGAATGGGTTTTTCCCAGAGGAGGGTTTTTTATGCGATCTCTTTTGAGAAGCGACCTTGGTGAAGCCATCTTGAGCTGGTTGATTAGAGGGGTTAGAGGTTTGGGGTTTGGCATTTAGAGGGCAGTCCCTAAAAATATGACCATGTGCACGACATTTACGACAAATGGAAAATAGAACATGTTCAAAATCTATAGGCTGAATCCATTCATAATCATCATGGTATAGACTTACCAACCGAAGGGCCTGTCCAAAGCATGAAAACACAAATATGGGCATAGGAGGTGTATCCGCGTTGTTCTCTCGTTTCTTCGCCTATTTTAATGAATTCCTCCTGCACCCTTGCCAATGTCTTTCAAAGATTCTTCATCCCAATATTCCAAAGGGGAGCGAGTACATCCGACCCAGACTGCGCCACCGAAATCCTCGTCGTGGTTGAATCTCTCGATCCACTCCCCGACATGCACCTGGGCAGAGGCTGAAGAAATAAGGGCCTTCATGACCCCGTTCCGATCTTCGATGCAAATGAATATTGCCGTGAAAAACCCCTTGGTCCCAAACAAGGTTACATGGCCTTAGGTTTCCATTTGGCCGAGATCCAAATTTCGCAGAGCTTTTTCTCTCGTTTGGCCAAGATTCAATAAATCTACCAATGAGGGCATGGTCCTCATGTACTAAATTTATCCATTGATTCAGGACTCGGGGAAGTTCTATCTTGGGCCGTTCAGCTACTATAAAGCCATATCGCTGATGTTACCTTGGGCATTTCCTTTTGCCCTGTCTCACCCTCTAGAGCTTCACTGTGCTTGTCTGACTGATCAGAAGGAGCGTTTGTCGTATCTTGCATTGGGGTATCTCTTGAGTCCGTGTTTTTTTGTTCTGGACCGGACGGCCCAGTCAGTGTCTGCGCTTGATGACCTTTCTCGACGGTGGGGGTAGGCTTCGTGGCCCCCCCTTGAGAGTTAGCCATTTTGGAGCGAACTATAATGGCTATAATCGTTGGTGGAATGGAGGGCGAATGGAGAATCGTGTGGTAGAGAGGATCTGGGATCGGCTGCTGCGTAGGTCAGTAGGAACCCAGTTGCAGAGCACTCTCCTCTCACTTTTTCCATGATCTCAGATATCCTATGTTCTCGGATTGTCTCTAGAAAAAAAAAATTCAAAAAATTTTAACTGGAAAATAGTTTAGAATTAATTTCATCATTGCGTAATAAAGTTCCCTATACACCCTCGCAATCCCGTACACACCCCTTCCTCCGCACAGTGAAAGCTCCGCATAAGGAAAGCTTCACACAAGAAAGCTCCACACAATGAAACATAATAATATTAATTCAAAATTTTTTTATAGTTACATTAATTACGTGTTGATTGAATAAAGTTCCCTTTGCACCCCCATTCTCCCACACATACCTCATCCTCTACACGCCCTTCGAACAATGAATGTTTTCATTGTGTGGAGTACGAAAGAGGAATCAAAACTTTTATTGTAAAAAACGCAAAACAAAACAACCCTACCTTAATCAATCTGTATATTAAGCGAATATGTACATATTTAATATTAAAATGTGAATATTATCACAATAAAAATTATAGTTTTTGTTCATAGATAAATTAATTATGTGACCATGGAACAAAATTCCCTCTACACCTCTGTTCTCTCGCACATACCTCGTCCACCACACATCCTTCATTACACAGATTCATAGCTCTATGCAGCTGCTCTCTTGCACAGCTAAACTTGTATAATTTTTGGGTGAAAATGTGAAGTTGGGTTACAATTTTGTGAGAATTGGGGGCGGAAAAGTTTTTTCCTCAATAGGTCGGCCGAACTTTTGAGAAAGTTTGGCTGAACTATTAGAGAGTTCGGCTGAACTTTCGAAATTATTTCGGCCGAACTCGTTCTGTCATTTACATAGATGACGTACTAATGGCGTGGGCAAACAGATTTTTGGCTGGAGATGGGAAAACGAGCAAAAAAATTTCGGCCGAACTTATATTTTATAAATATTTCAGCCGCGAAATTTTATAGGTTTCACATCTCTTTCGCACGTTTCTTTTCTGATTCTCTGTGGCGCTCTGTTGCTTCGCTGTTGCGCTGTGGTGATCTCTGTTGGGCTCTGTTCTACTCTGGTGAGCTCTGTTGCTACTCTAGTGAGCTCTGTTGCACTCTGTTGTGATTTGGAGTTGTGTCGCGACGAATTTCTGTGAATTTCCAGGTAAGTATTTAAGTCCTGATGTAAATTTTGCCTCATTTTAGTCTATTACATTGCAGTTTTCTGGAGTGTTTTATAGTTGGGGTGAACAAACTTGGGTGACAAACATAGTTTATGCACCGCCCATGTAGTAGCTTGTCGTTCGTTGTATAGGCCTACCCAAACTACTCTACTATGCCCCATCAATTTCATAAATCCATCAGTGTCCGGGCCTACCCCCACCAGCAACTACTATGCCATGAATTGAAGGCACAACTCCATTCATGATTCTCCCGGCCCGGTAGGGAATCTCTCCACCTTTAACCCATTTTCCCGGTAGGCACTCTTCCCACCTAGCTACCCTTTTCTAGATTTCGTTAAGATAAGAAGCTAGCTTATAGTATTCTCGCTTTCTTCCTGTTCTTCCTTTCCAATATCCCTCCGTGCTAGATTCATCCTTATCTCGTGGTTGTCTAATTGAGTGGCATCATCTTTAATGTAGATATGAGCCGGAAAAATCTCGCATCGACTCAATCATGCTTTATTCATTACAAAGAGAAGCTGTATACATATTATACATGATTATATTTATATTTTGACTTGAAAGATAGATACTTGAATTATTGGTCTGGCTTTATGTCTTATTTCAAAAGAGTAGTAACTCTTCTTAATTCAGTATGGTTCAATAGTAGTTGCATTAGTAGCATATCGAAATGCATTAAGAAAAGGAAACCAAGGAATAAGAGAAAGGAGATGAAAACTTATATATTCTGCTAAGGCAAGGCGGCTATGCAAACCTAGATCGGTTTATCAATAGTTACAATTTAATATGTAATATTGTATAGTTATTGATTTTAGATGAAATATGAGCCACATGTATTTCTGGTTACTTAAATTGTGTCTGTTGTGAATAAATGTATCTATATGATGTTTTACTTCTTATATTTCCCTTATTTTATACAAGTTCACTTTACCTGTTCCAATAACTGGTCTGTTGAGAATCTACTTGATTCTGCTGTGTCATGCCTTCTTGACTTCTATTTTAGTCATTGTATAAATTCAAAGGCAATTTCCTTTTACTAGTAGTTTTATTTTGAATTTTACTTCCTCAAGTTAAACCTGCATTTAAACATGTAGTTGCATACTCATTGTAACTTATTACATATTTCCAGAATTGTAACTATGGCTATGCAAATGACTGTTTAACATTGGTTACAATTTAATATGTAATATTGTATGTTTACCGAGTTTAGATGAACTATGAGCCACATGTATTTCTCGGTTACTTAAATTCTGTTTGTTGTGAATGAATGTATCTATATGATGTTTTACTTTATATTTCCCCTTATTTTATAAAAGTTCACTTGACCTGCTCCAAAGAACTGGCTCGTTGAGAATCTACTCCTATTATACCGTGTCATGCCTTTCTGACTTCTATTCTAGTGGTCAGATAATTCAAAGGCAATTTCTCCTTTTACCGATAGTTTTCTTTGAATTTTACTTCCTCAAACTCTAGATGTCTAAACATGTAGTTGCATACTCGTTGTAACTTATTACATATTTTAATTGAACTATGCGATGCGCCGCACCGTTTCATTGAATAGTTACGATTTAATATGTAATATTGTATGGTTACTAAGTTTAGATGAACTATTTGCCACATGTATTTCTGGTTACTTAAATTGTGTCTGTCGTGAATAAATGTATCTATAAGATGTTTTACTTCTTATATTTCCCTTATTTTATAGGATTTAAATTACCCGTAGGAATCAAGTTAATTTTCAATAAACATTCGAATTTGTAATTTCTGAGATTTAAGTTAACGAGACATTTGAATCCAATGTCTAAGATTTAAATTAAATTCTCGTCGCCAATATATATATATATATATATATATATATATATATATATATATATATATATAAACTCTCTCCTTGTTATTACAAATAACCAAGTTGTACTAGACATATTTGAAACATCTTGACTCACCTCCTTTAACTACTCAAATTCCTTTATTCAAAATTCATAGTTGCGTATAGAAACTTACTTGAGTCAAATATATGAAGGGTTGGGTAGAATCTAACCTCTTATTTTTCTTCTTTAAAACAAATAAAACACAACCCATATATTTCAATAAAATAAATGGAATGAAATCTATATCTGATTAACCTTATTTTCCATGTTTTTTCCAAAAAAACAAATTGTTAATTTCCATTTTTTCTAAAAAATTATTAGCCTAAATAGTATAAAATATTTTTTACCTTAAAATTTTCCAAATTTTTAAATACGTATCATACAAAATTATTATTTCAAACTTTAAAATAAATTTCCAACCTTAAAATTTTCCTTGCTCTCAGATTTTTGTGTTCGTTATTCATTATTATAATTAAATTATATACATAATATATGTCGCGAACTCACCAAAGTATACTTTCCCTTATCAAAGTCACAGGTCCTATAGAATGGTTTGTGGTGAAACCACTAGATGACTATGTAACACAACTTATACATAAAGAGATTTATAGTAGAAGAATGGATAACATAAATTCTAAAATAACACGTCAATTAACTGGTTTTCTTTCAAACAAATGCAGATCACCATCTCTGATAACCCTCTCCGTATCTCTGCTGCAGATTCATTTACTCTATGGCTAATTTAACATTAAGAATACTGCATGAACAAAAAGACAACATTTACATGCAACCTATATAACGAATATCATTTCGATATATCTCCCATTTTAATGGGGTCTATCACATTTCGAGAAAAACACATTAGCCATAAAAGTTTCCCATTGAAACAAAAAGTAATTTCGTACAAAACATCTAGGTTTTAACCTTATATAGTTAATTGTTTCAAATAGATTCTTAATAAAATGAAAAATATTCAATGTAAAAAACATGCACATTAACATATAATTGTGATATTTTCCCTTCTTTCCAACTTAGCCTATCCTTCTAGAAAAATCCCTTTTAATGAAGCAAATATATCCATAAAGGATCCACCGATATTTTTTCACCAACAACTATTCCATTTTGGACTTATATATCTCAAAACTATGCTCATTGAATTATGCATTCATATTAGTAAATGCCCACAAAGAATCTCTGTATCAGATCTAAATAGAAGTTCTTCATTTTAATATCCATAAAACACAACCACTTTACGGCAAACTGTGTACATGTGTCATTTCTCCCATAAATTCTTAGGCAAAGGTTTTAAACCATACATGTCATGTTGGCTTTCTCCCATTAACTTTAAAGCATGTTTTCTATAAGTGCATAAAATAATTTTGCAAACCATGTAAATATCATTTCTCTCTAGCTTTAAGTCCTAAAAATTGAACCTAAAGTAGCTGAAATCTCATAGGATTTTGAACTTCCATAGGATTTTAGTCTGTATGTTGAGGGTTAACTTCTACAAGTTCTAAAGGAAGAGCCTGTAAAGGGCCAGGTAGCCTCTAGATCTCATCTTTTATCAAAGGTGACATATCCAAGAAATGCCCCTACAAATAATCATAATATATCTAAATAGAAGTTCTTCATTTTAATATCCATTAACCTCAACCACTTTAAGGCAAACTGTGTACATGTGTAATTTTTCCCATAAATTCTTAGGCAAACTTTTTATAGCATACATGTCATGTTGGCTTTCTTCCATTAACTTTAAAGCATGTTTTTTGTAAGTGCATAAAATAATTTTGCAAACCATGTAAATGTCATTTCTCTCAAACTTGAAGGCCTAACAATTGAACCTAAAGTGGTTGAACTCTCATGCAGATTTTGAACTTCCATAGGATTTTAGTCTACCGTTGAGGGTTAACTTCTACAAGTTCTAAAGGCAGTGGTCTCAGAAGGGTCAGTAGCCTCTGATCTCATCTTTCTCAAAGGTGACACATCCAAGAATGCCCCAATATTCAATCTCTTTACCGTATCTAAATACAAGTTCTTCATTTTAATATCCATTAAGCTCAACCACTTTAAGGCAAAGTATGTAAGTCAAAGTTCTAGGACTTGAGCTTCTAAGTCCTAGAATACTTTGAATTTACTTCCTAGAATATCAATTCTAGGATTTACCCTCTCAAATATATGAAGGTTGGGTAGAATCTTAACCCTTATTTTTTCTTCTTTTAAACAACAAAACACAACCCATATATTTCCCAATAAAATAAATGAAATGGAATCAATATCCAGACAATTTACATTTTCCATGTTTTTTCCATGTTAATTTCCATTTTTTCTAAAAAAATTATTAGCCTAAATAGTATAAATTATTTTTACCTTAAAATTTGCCAAATTTTTAAATGTAGACTATTAAAAATGATTAGTTTCTAAACTTTAAAATAAATTTCCAACCTTAAAATTTTCCTCGCTTCCCGCCTTTTTGTGTTCGTTATTCATTATTATAATTAAATTATATGCTTAATATATGTCGCGAACTCGCCAAAGTTTTTAAAGCATACATGTCATGTTGGCTTTCTCCCATTAAATTTAAAGCATGTTTTTTGTGCGCATAAAATACCTTTTTCAAACCATGTAAATGTCATTTCTCTCAAGTTTTTAAGGCCTAAAAAATTGAACCTAAAGTGGTTGAAATCTCATAGGATTTTGAACTTCCATAGTATTTCAACACCATGAGGGTTAAGTTCTACAAGTTCTAAAGGCAGAGTCTATAAAGGTCCAGGTAGCCTCTAGATCTCATCTTTTATCAAAGGTGACATATCCAGTAAATGGCATATCCAATAATTGTGATATTTTCCCTTCTTTCCAACTTAAACATTGTTACCGATGAAATAGGTAACTGCATTGGTACCTACTTTTTGATGTAGCAAGAAAAACACCCGATTTTGAAAAGTTGTGATGCAGAATCAAATTTATTTTTTTGAGCATGTTTTTCGCACTTTAATTTTTTTTTTTTAATATTTTTTTTTGTTGTGGTGTTTTTTATGTCGATTTTGAATACTGGTGGTGTATCATCACCAACGTGTTTTTAGAGGATTGATTTTGACACTACATTTTCTAATGTCTTCTTCTTCCGTGAGATGTTTATTTTTAAGTGAATTTATCTACTTGTGTTTTAAAAAGAAAAAAATAATTTTTTTTAAAATAAAAATTTGTAATGATATCTTCACTTTTTCACATAGATAAAAAATGAAAAAAGGGTCAATATTATAAATTTTATATTTTCTACAAGTTTATGTATTTCTAATTAATTTTTCAATGCACATCAAATAATTGTCACTAAAAAACCAATATTTTATACGATATGACAAAAAAATACAAATTTTCAATGCAAATAGAATGCAAAAAATACACTTTCAGAGACTTTTTGTTTAAAAAAACATGTTAAATAAACTAATTTTTGGGAAAATCTTAACAAAAAACTTAAGAAAATAGCATTTCTATTGAATTTTATGTCAAAAAATAATAGTAATCACATGTTTTTTTGCAAAAAATAAGGATTCTTCTCATAAAATATCAGTCTAAACATTACAAGTAAAACCGATTAATAGATCTAAAAAATGAGCTTTGTTTGCAAGCATAACTTAAAGATCCTCAACAATATCAACTAATACATGTTCAACATCATCTAGAACATCATTGATGCCTTCTTCTACAACATTTTCTACTTCATTTTGGTCATTGTCATCTTCTAATGGATCTTTCATGTTTGCAAATCTTCCAAAGTGTCCCTTTCCAATCATTCCATATAATGGTGGTTGAGGTTCCTTTACTTTTATTTCCACACGTGATTCATTAAAATCCCCTTTCCTCAAACCAACTTCTTGCTTCGCATCTGGAAGGAATTCAAGGGCGTTAATTCTTTGTTGAATAAATTTGCATTGCACTTAATTTGCGTTAAATTCTTTGTTAATTCAAGGGTCTTTCTCAATGGCAATGCAATTTTTTCCTTTTGGTAGGCAACATGCTAGTGTTGTACCTAATCATCAAATACAAAAGAAATAAGTAAGAAAATTAGTATAAAGACATAAAAAGCAAAAAATAAAATATTTAAATTGAAATTTGTATAATAAAACTTACCTGAACCTGAAAAATAGATCCAAAACCCAATCTCCTTCATTTGACGATGTCGCCCAGCGTGCCTCCAGCCCCCAACTGGGCGGAGGGCAATTTCGAGAATCGCCCTCTACCCAGCTGGGGGCCGGATGCAAGCTGGGCATCCCTCAATGACACCACCTAGCCGGCCTCCGCCCATCCAGGGGCTATTCTCAGAATTGCTCTCCGCCTAGCTAGGGGTGATTCTTAGAATCGCCCTCTGCCCAGCCGGGAGTGATTCTCAGAATCGCCCTCCGCCCAGCTGGGGGTGATTCTCATAATCACCCTTTTCTCGGCCGGGGACCGGAGGCAGGCCGGGAAGCACCGTCAAGGGCTACCCAGCCTGCCTTCGGCCGCCTTCTGGGTGGAGGCAGGCTAGGTAGCCCTCAATTGCGCCACCCAGCTGGCATCCAGCCCCCGGATAAGCGAAGGGAGATTCTCAAAATCACCCTTCTCCCAGCCAGGAAGCACTGTTGAGGGCTGCCCAACCTACCTCCGACCCCCAGCTAGGCGGAGGTCGATTTCGATAATCGCCCTCCACCCAGTCGTGGGTCAGAGGCAGGCTGGGCATCCCTCGACGATGTCACCCGGCCTGCCTCCGGCCCCCGGCTGGGCGGAGGGAGATTCCGAGAATCACCCCCGACTAGGTGGAGGGCGATTCCGAGAATCACCCCTAGTTGGGCGAAGGGCGATTCCGAGAATCACCCCCAGCTCGGTGGAGGGCGATTCCGAGAATCACCCTTCGCCCAGCCGAGGGTGATTCTCGAAAACGCCCTCCACCCAGCCGGGGGCCAGAGGCACGTCGAGCAGCATCGTCAAGGGCTGCCTAGCCTGAGAGTGATTCTTAGAATCACCCCCCTCACCCTCTGCCCAACCGGGGGTGATTCTCGGAATCACCCTCCGACCATCCGGGGGTGATTCTTTGAATCACCCTCTACCCAGCTAGGGGTGATTCTCAGAATTTCCCTCCGCCCAGCCGAGGGTGATTCTCGAAATTGCCCTCCGCCCAACCAGGGGTGATTCTCGGAATTTCCCTCTCCCCAGTCGGGGGCCGGAGGTAGGCCGGGTGGCACCATCGAGGGCTACCTAGCATGCCTCTAACCTACGGCTGGCTGGAGGGCGATTCTCAGAATCGCCCTCCGCCCAGCCTGGGGAGGGAAGCAGGTGGGGCAGCTCTCGACGGTGCCGCCCAGCCGGCCTTTGGCCCCCGGCCGGGCGGAGGGTGATTCCAAGAATCTCCCTCCGCCCAACCAGGGGCCGGAGGCCAACCGGGTGGCGCCATCAAGGGCTGCCCAACCCTCCTTCGCCCAGCCTGGGGCTAGAGGCAGGCTGGGAAACCCTCGACGGTGTCGCTCGGCCTGCCTCTGGCCCTCGCCTGGGCGAAGGGTGATTCTAAGAATCACCCCCGGCTAGGTGGAGGACAATTCCGAGAATCACCCCCTATTTGGCGAAGGGCGATTCCAAGAATCACCCCCAGTTGGGCAGAGGGTGATTCTGAGAATCACTCCCGGCTGTGCAGAGGGCGATTCCGAGAATCACCCCCAGTTGGGTGGAGGGCGATTCCAAGAATCACCCCTGGCTGGATGGAGGGTGATTCCGAGAATCACCCCCATCTGGGCGGAGGGCGATTCCGAGAATCACCCCCAGCTGGGCGGAGGGCGATTCCGAGAATCACCCCCCGCTAGGCGGAGGGTGATTCTAAGAATCACCCCCGGGTGGGCAAAGGGAGATTCTGAGCAACACCCTTGGCTAGGCGGAGGGCGATTCTGAGAATCAACCCCGGTTGGGCAGGGGACGACTCCGAGAATCACTCCCGACTAGGCAGAGGGCAATTCCGAGAATCACCCCTTGCTGGGCAAAGGGCGATTCTGACAATCATCCTCCACCCAACCGGAGGTGATTCTCGGAATTTCCCTCCACCCGGCTAAAGGCCAGAGGTCGGCTGGATGACGCCGTCGAGGGTTTCCTAGCCTGCCTCCAGCCCTCAGCAGGCGGCAAATTATTATTATTTTTTTCAAACACAAACTATTTAAAAAAATTATTTTTTTTGTTAAACAAAAACTATTATAATAAAAAAAAAATGTATTATTTAATATCTAAAAAAAAAAAAACTATTCAATTATAATTTTAAAATATAAAAAAACAATAAAAACAAATTAAAAAATATGTTTTAAAAAATAAACAAACAAATATTAAGAAAAAATTATTTTTTAATTTTAAATTTTTTTAAATTAAAACAATTATTATCTAAAATATAAAAAAACAATAAAAAAATAAAATAAAATATGTTTTAAAATATAAAAACACATATATAAGAAGGTTTTAATTTTTAATTTTTATTTTCTTAAAACTAAAATAATTATAATTTAAAATGTAGAAAAACAATAAAAAACACAATAGCCATAAAAGTTTCCCATTGAAACCAAAAGTGATTTGATACAAAACATAGGTTTTAACCTTATATAGGTAATTGTTTCAAATAGATTCTTCATTTGAAATGAAAAATATTCAATCTAAAACACATGCATTAACATATAATTGTGATACTTTCCCTTCTTCCAAACTTAGTGGACATCCTTTTAGAAAAATCCCTTTTAATGAAGCAGATATATCCATAGTTATCCACTGATATTTGTTCACAAACAACTATTCCATTTTGGACTTTTATATCTCAAAACTATGCTCATTGAATTTATGCATCTATATTTTTAAACTACTTGAAACTATTTTATTACACCATAGGAATCATTTCGATATATCTCCCATTTTAATGGGGTCTATCACATTTCGAGAAAAAAACATTAGCCATAAAAGTTTCCCATTGAAACCAAAAGTAATTTGATACAAAACATAGGTTTTAACCTTATATAGTTAATTGTTTCAAATAGATTTTTAATAAAATGAAAAATATTCAATGTAAAACACATGCACATTAACATATAATTGTGATATTTTACCTTCTTTCCAACTTAGTGGACATCTTTCTAGAAAAATCCCTTTTAATGAAGCAGATATATCCATAGTGATCCACTGATATTTGTTCACAAACAACTCTTCCATTTTGGACTTTTATATCTCAAAACTATGCTCATTGAATTTATGCATCTATATTTTTAAACTACTTGAAACTATAACTATTTTATTACACCATAGGGATCATTTCAATATGTCTCCCATTTTAATGGAGAGTATCACATTTCGAGAAAAAACACAAATTAGCCATAAAAGTTTCCCATTGAAACCAAAAGTGATTTGATACAAAACATAGGTTTTAACCTTATATAGTTTAATTGTTTCAAATAGATTTTTAATAAAATGAAAAATATTCAATGTAAAACACATGCATTCTTACACACCCTTATTTCTACGTAAAGCACTGTGAGTGATTCCACGGGTCCTCTACACCCTTCATATGGTATAATTGGGACAGGTAGTGTTAATTTCTACAAGTTCTAAAGGCAGAGTTTATAAAGGGCCAGGTAGCCTTTGGATCTCATCTTTTCTCAAAGGTGACATATCCAGTAAATGCCCCTATAGTCAATCTATGTAACAGATCTAAATAGAAGTTCTTCATTTTAATATCCATAAACCTCAACCACTTTAAGGCAAACTGTGTACATGTGTCATTTCTCCCATAAATTCTTAGGCAAAGTTTTTAAAGTATGTACATGTCATGTTGGCTTTCTCCCATTAACTTTAAAGCATGTTTTTTGTAAGTACATAAAATAATTTTGCAAAGCATGTAAATGTCATTTCTCTCAAGCTTTAAGGCCTAAAAATTGAACCTAAAGTGGCTGAACTCTCATAGAATTTTGAACTTCCATAGGATTTTAGTCTGTCTGTTGAGTGTTAACTTCTACAAGTTCTAAAGGTAGAGTCTGTAAAGGGCCAAGTAGCCTCTGGATCTCATATTTTCTCAAAGGTTACATATCCGATAAATGCCCCTATAGTCAATCTCTGTAACAGATCTAAATATAAGTTCTTCATTTTAATATCCATAAACCTCAACCACTTTAAGGAAAACTGTGTACATGTGTCATTTCTCCCATAAATTCTTAGGCAAAGTTTTGAAAGCATGTACATGTCATGTTGGCTTTCTCCCATTAACTTTAAAGCATGTTTTTTGTAAGTGCATAAAATAAATTTTCAAAGCATGTAAATGTCATTTCTCTCAAGCTTTAAGGCTTAAAAATTGAACCTAAAGTGGTTGAACTCTCATAGAATTTTGAACTTCCATAGGATTTTAGTCTGTTTGTTGAGTGTTAACTTCTACAAGTTTTAAAGGTAGAGTCTGTAAAGGGCTAGGTAGCCTCTGGATCTCATCTTTTCTCAAAGGCGACATATCCAGTAAATGCCCCTACAGTCAATCTTTGTAACAGATCTAAATAGAAGTTCTTCATTTTAATATCCATAAACCTAAACCACTTTAAGGCAAACTGTGTACATGTGTCATTTCTCCTATAAATTCTTAGGCAAAGTTTTTAAAGCATGTACATGTCATGTTGGATTTCTACCATTAACTTTAAAGTATGTTTTATGTAAGTGCGTAAAATAATTTTGCAAAGCATGTAAATGTCATTTCTCTCAAGCTTTAAGGCCTAAAAATTGAACCTAAAGTGGTTGAACTCTCATAGAATTTTGAACTTCCATAGGATTTTAGTCTGTCTGTTGAGTGTTAACTTCTAAAAGTTCTAAAGGTAGAGTCTGTAAAGGTCCAGGTAGCCTCTGGATCTCATCTTTTCTCAAAGGTGACATATCCAGTAAATGCCCCTATAGTCAATATCTGTAACAGATCTAAATATCTCTATAAAAAATCTAAATAGAAGTTTTTTATCTTCATATCCATAAACCACAACCACTTTAAGGCATTTCTCCCATGCATTTAATGATCATGTGTCATTTCTCCCATACATTTGCAATAAATGTCAATTTAATATATATTTTTATTGAATTTGTTTTTTTTTTTCAGGGATAAGAAAACCATTAAATATGGTTGAAAAATGGAAATTATGCATAGAAGTTTCTTGCTATCCCAATCCAGGGAAAGCAGTGATTACATATGTGCTTTCCAATATTGCGACTAGCAAAGTCGTCCAAAGGAAAATGAATATACCGGGAAGAACAACAAACAACGAGGCATATTATATTGGATTGATAGAAGGCTTGGGAACAGCAATGGAGTATGGATCAAATGTAATTTTAGTTTTCACCAATTCTGAACTTGTGTGCAACCAAATGAATGGCGTGTACCAAGTTAAGAAGGAGAGGCTAAAAGAACTGCATGGAATAGCAAACAATATTTTTAGCCAATTTCAATTTTTTAGTATAAGGCATTGTACAAATGTGAATAAGATGTCTGTTGATCTATTACGTGGGGCAATGCCAATTCATGATTCATCTATCAAAGATGAATTAGAATTATACAGAGCAATGCCAATGCAAGATTCATCTCTCAAAGATGAATTGGTTTTGATATGCTCTTCTTCAAAAATTCAAGATTCATCTCTCAAAGATGAATTAGTGTTGAAACACTCTCCTTCAAAATTTATTGATGGACATTGTAACATATCTTGGATATGTGTGTGTTGTGTACTTATAAATGCGTCTTTTTTAATGACCATGTGCTTTTTTCAATTATATACCAAGTGTGCTCCCACCACACCATGTAAAGCGCAACTTGGTGAACTTCACATTTGCAACAAGTGGTGAACTTCACATTTTTATAAAATTAAAATGGGGGGACTTGAACAAATTTTTGTTTAAATGGAGTTTCACTTCTTTTTTAATGACAATGTGTTTTTTTCAATGTTATACCAAGTGTGCTCCCACCATGTAAAGCGCAATTTGGTGAACTTAACATTTTTATAATTTTTTTTTGCTTAAATTGAGTTTCACACATCAATTAGTGTTTTGAAAGTTGTGTTTTATATAATTTGTGTACACTAAATTACATTAATTTTCTGAATTTTATTTTGAATTTATTTTAAATTAGTCATTTAAAAAAATAATTGTAAATGTCCACCGTAGATATATATATCATGGAGAATGAATGAGGAAGATCAACAGAATCCCATATCTCTACGAGAGGGGGGGATCAGGGATCGATGGATTTTCATGGTATTTAAATATAATCTTAAATCTCCATACATGTGTGTACATATGGAATTGATTTTTTATCAACTTTGTGATTTAAATTAATTGTTAATAAGTTTCATTTTTTAATTTTTAGGAGCTAAGAGGAGAAGGGCCTCTACTCCATCCATGAAGCATGCCCATGGTTCACCCAGTTGTGGTATGGTTCACGCAATTTAATCAATGAATATGTACATGTATTTATATGTATGAATGTATTTTTTAATTGATTATAAATTCGTATTTGTTTATGAAACTTCTCTCTCATCTCGAGAGGTTGGTGGTGGTTCAAATCCCCTTAGAGGGCCATCAATAAGTGCTAGCAGGTTGTGTGAAGGTGGTGATATTTATACCCCCGGAGGCCAATCAACGGCTAGTGGTGTTAGTTCTCAGCAGGGTCATTCTGGTTCTCAACACTTTTAGGGTGGGAAAGATGCTAGCCAACCACATCCACGTTACCATCAATTTGAAGATTTTTTTCAGTCAATTTATACAAATTTGTTTACATGTATTTTTTTCTAATATACAAAATTTTATATATCGATTCAGAGGCTGAAAATGCTCCAAATTTTGGTCGAAAAAGACGTAGGGTAGAACACTTCATTTAAGAAGAAGGTTTTCCACCCACCAAGACATATCTGGCCGACATTTCTAATATACCGTGGGAAAGAAACATGCAGCAATGCACCTTAGAAAGGTGTCAAAATATTCATACAAAATTGCAAGAGATATCGTGTCTTTGACTCTACTTGTTGAGAGTCAACAAAGCTTGGAAATAGTTACACATTCTTTAGGCCAACTAGTAGATGTGTACCAAAAGCTTGGGCCAACCACGGATACTTTTGTGGATGTCATGAGAAAAATAAAGGAAACAGTGATGGGACCCGATAAATGGGAGGCTGTTAAAGAAAGAGCTACAAAAACAATGGAAAAGTCTATGTTTAATTTCAAAGAAGGGTCGAAAAGAAAGATGCTGAAGGTGAAATATTACAAGCACCCTGATATATCTCATTATTTATATGATAGACATCTTGCGGCTTATGGAATAATCCCATGGAACGACGAGGTTCCACTTTATTTTTCAAAAATATTTTATGCAGAATTCTTTTTGAAAATGAAACCCAATTACAATGACCTTCCCTCTGAATTTTTTGGTCCTGGGAAGGGTCGATTGTGTGACCGTAAGGGTGCTAGGCGTGATGCTAAGTTGCCTTGTCATGAGCCACCATTGGTTAGTCAACCTGTTCTTGTCGAAACAATACAGTCAGAGATGGAAGCCACTTCTCAAATTAGTTGAGAAGCAAGGGATGCCATCATCAACAATGTTCACAGTAGATTGGGTGGAGTCGATGTTTTTCCGAATCGACAAAGAGCACGTGAGAATGCACGCGTCAATTTTGTGTATTAGACAGATGAATAGCTTGACAACATGAGTGTTGAAGACCTTAAAACATATGTAAAGAATTGTTGCAATGGTTTTCATGACCTAATTGTTCATGAGGAATAGGGCATGGGAACGGTATGTGTTAATGGTTAGGATTCAATTATTTTAACACATACATACATTAATCTAAAAAAAATGTATTATTATATGTTAACACCATTTCCAGTTGTCACGCTTGATGAATGACGAAAATGTTAATATCACGTTCGAAGCCTCAGGTTCAAACAATCAAGATGAGTCTCACCATCAAGATATGTTGGCAAATGTTAGTGTTTTTTAAACTTGATATTTTTAAAATAAATAATTGTGCACACATGTACATTTTCATGTATATATAATAAAATGTTTTAACAAATTCTGATTCTGTCAGATGTTTTTGGGATGGCAGTACCTTCTTCTTCCTTGGGAGATGTACCTTCTACTTCCTTAGGAGATGTTCCAGGTTCACGACAAGTATGGACAATTTTTCACTTTTAAAATTTATGTTTTTAAGTTATATATTCCACGTCAAAATGTTCCATTAAAAAATGAGATATATCTATATCTAGAGTTATTTTAAATTTTTTGAATTTTACGGTTTTGGAGATTTTATTTTGGAGCCTCCCTTAGGAGATGTGCCAAATCCACCTGCATAAGTATTCAATTTTTCACTTTTAAATATATATGTTTTTAATTTATAATTTGTAAATTGAAGTTTAAAAGTTTTATTATAAATTGAGATCTTGATCTTGAGTTATTTTATACTTAAATTAAATTTTTTAATTTTAGGTTTCTATAGAGGAATTATTTTCTCCATGGACTCTAGTGATGGAGATAGAAACATCCACAGCATTTCAACCATTTGAACAAGTTGTCTAATTTTTTTTTTAATATTATTGAAAATATATATATATGCATTTTGATTTGAAATTTTTTAATATGTATATATATAACTGTTCCTTTACCTTTGCCTTTACCTTCACCTTCTGTTTAAGGACCCTTGGATCCTTGTAAGGGTCTTTACCTTCGGTTCTTAATGACCCTCGGATCCTTATAAGGGTCTTTACCTTCGGTTCTCTCTTACATGGTTTTTGCAACATTAAAACACCTTTAGGCGTGGCGTGGGGTTGTTGTTGGGGCGTGGGGTGGCACCATGGGGTGGCACCGTGGGATGGCATCGTGAGGGTTGCTGTTGGGGCATGGGGTGGCACCATGAGGGTTGCCATTGGGGCGTGGGGTGGCACCGTGGGATATATATTGTACAGTTTACTACTGGAGATGTTCCCATGGGGGAAGCTATAGCTGATGAGCAACAAATAGAGAGGGAACCTCATGAGGTATTGCATCAATTTTTTTTTATATTTATTTTTTACATGAAGTTCTATATATTCTCACTCAATTTTAAAACATCAAATTTTAATGTTTGTACATGCATTGTGTATAGGTTCCCCATGCTTTGCAGGATAGCTCATAGATTGAGACTTTTCTGGGAAATACACTACATCCATCTGTATTTGATGGATGATTTCTAGATTTGATTGAGATTTCTAGTCTTAAATTTACTTTTTTATATATTATCTAGATGCAGTCATATATAACTTGATACTTGATACTTGTGAGATCTACAAATTTTGGACATATTTTATGTGAACTACATTTGGTACATGTGAATGTGATGTATAATGTTTTTAAAACTTAAGTTTTGGATGGTTGAACTACATTTGGCATGTGAAGTAATGTTGTGTTATAATTTTTTTGGTTTTTAAAACTTAAGTTTTGGATGGTTGAACTACATTTGGCATGTGAAGTAATGTTGTGATCTATAAATTAATGTTTTGCTTTTGAACTACATTTGGCATGTGAAGTAATGTTGTGATCTATAATTTTTTGTTAAATTAAAACTTTTAAGTTTTGGATGGTTGATCTACATTTGGCATGTGATATAATGTTAAATGTTTTTATTGGATAGTTGAATTACAATTGGCATGGCATGTGAAGTAATCTTGTGATATCATCAAAAAGTTTTTAAAACTCAAGTTTTGAATGGTTGAAGTACATTTGGAAAGTGAAGTAATGTTGTGATCTATAATTTTTTGTTAAATTAAAACTTTCAAGTTTTGGATGGTTGATCTACATTTGGCATGTGATATAATGTTAAATGTTTTTATTGAATATTTGAACTACAATTGACATAGCATGTGAAGTAATGTTGTTTTTCTAATTTGGTTTAATATATTTAAAGTGTATACAAAGAAAATCACCCTCGGGGGTGGCAAAAGCTGACCTCACGTTGACTAAATCAAAAGAAACATACTGTATCAGAATATAGGCCGCCCGTGACCGGGAAATCGACCCAAAAATTTGTTGCCCATGCATGAGAAACCAACTTACTGATACTGTTCCAGAACTG
This sequence comes from Pinus albicaulis, assembly GCA_034641835.2. NCBI lineage: Eukaryota > Viridiplantae > Streptophyta > Pinopsida > Pinales > Pinaceae > Pinus > Pinus albicaulis. Next base: position 272,873,803 of record CM076584.1, on the reverse strand, counting down.
AATGTGCATAAAAAGACTAGAACTATATGTGCTATAGAGAGTATATTCGAAATTTCCAAAAATGCACCGATTCCAAGACCAAAAACTCCAAAAAAAGAGAAAAGAACCTTTCATGAGACTAACTGTCGTTGTGGGGTGGATTTTCTTCCTGATTAGGCGATTGTAGCCTTCTCAGGAATTACTTTTACTTTTTCTTTGGAGTTACGGGCTAAAAGATCAGAGGAAAAGAAGGAATATGGAGACTCTTCAAAGGCTGTGTCTCGCGCACGGAGCTATCACTATTGGAGTTTGGGCTTCCGAACCGTCCTTTGCCCGGAGGTCGAGAGGCAGTCTTAGGAGGCAATTTCTTTTCAGAAACACGAGGGGAAGCATGCGAGATAGTGGACTTCCTTTGCCTCTTTCGTGCTCCAGAGCCTTGACCGACATCACCAGAAGCCTCCTCCTGGAATGCAACTGTGATTGTTGATGTTACCTGTGGTCTGTTCAATTCATTGTGGAAGATGAAGCTGGCAATGTTGCTGGCGAAACACTGGTTGGCTTCATCATCCCCAGCCAAGAGGGACGGCCTCGAGCCACTTCGTCCACCTTCTCCTCTGCCACCTCCACCCCGCCGACATCTCATACGTTGACATCGTTGCATTTTCTTCTTGCGAACAGTCGAAAGTAGGAGTGGGAGCCCTGAGAGGTTGAGGATGGAGATTGAGTAGGCCCGAAGGAAGGCGAAACCGTGGGTGGTAAAGGAGGACAAGCAGGTGGAGAAGAATTGAGCTCAGAGGCGGAATGCAGTGATGAAATGTTGGGGCTACTCAGAGTCGACTACGCATTCTTATTGCAGGGAGAATCTAAACGAAGGCGCAAGAAAAATGGAGGGCTAGAGCTGAGCAGTTTGGGAAAATTGAAAGCCATAGCGAGGGAATGGGCATGCGACATTCTCATTGATAAAACCCAAAACTGATATTAATCTTGAAGTAGTGGATTCTTGGAAGAGTGTGTATTGCATTCTCTAAGTCTGGGAGTGCCTCTTGCAGTAAAGGTGAGGAGCAAAAATTGACTGGGACAATACATTGCAATCCACGCCTTCCACCGACAAGTTGCTATTCATCACCCGCATCCGGGATTTGGAGATCCTGGTGCACCAGAAGAGTGCAATCATGTATGAGTGTAGCATCATCTGAACTGTTCAGAGGACTAGCGAAAAAGGGAAGGTTCTGATCAACTCCTTTGTTTGCTAACCGATCCGCTACCTTATTGGTAGAGTGCGTCGAATGTGCTTGAAGGAGATCGCATGAGGAACTCTGAGCCAGTGTTCCAATTGCTCCAGTCTGTTCAAAAGCCTCCAACTAGATGCCACTTTAGCAGCTGGAGTGCCGTGTTTGATACGTGTGGCTGCTTCGATAAGAATCTGAGAGTCACCTTCAACTTCCAGTGGGAAGAATTTTTCCTTATCTGCTATTAGGAGGCCTTGCCATAATCCTTCAAGTTCTGCTGAATTGTTGGAATCTCGCCCTAGCGAGCCATAATAGATGTGAAGAGTGTTGCCCTCAGCATTTCTAAATATACCTCCATAACCTGCGTTTCCCGGATTTCCTTTGGCAGCACCATCGAAATTCATTTTGAAAGTACTGTCTGTGGGTGGAGTCCATGAACTGGGTGAGTCAGGGTGGGGGGTTGAGTGGGGGGGAGGAAGGGCAGGGGGGTTGATGGTGATGTTCCAGTTTTCCAAAATGAGTCTTTCAGGGGGGAGGTAGGTAGGTAGGTCTGATTCCTGCCAGTGCTGGAGGGCAATAGTTTCTTGCAGATTGCGCTGGAGATTGGACCAAAGGATGTCAATGGGGGTGCTTTCATCTTTGAAGATTCACTTATTTCGTTCTTTCCATACAGTCCAGTAGATGAAGCCAGGTATTAGGGCCCAAATAGAGTTGAGCAGGTTGCTTTTGTAGGGCTCACATTAGGGGAATTTTGATGTCTAAAATGGGCCTCCTAAGGAAATTATAAAATAATAGTGGAAAAAATCAAATAAGATTTGATGACATCATCAAATTTTAGAGGGAAAAATGAAAAAACTACTTTTTCAACTCATATTTTCAACTTATCTCCCAAAGTGTTTACTCAAATTTCGAGCAGGAGTACTCGTTGGATGTGAAATTTAATCCCTCATCCAAGGAGTACCCATGTTGCATACTTTCGATGGGTCCTACTACATGAAAAATGAGAAATACATAAAAAAAACGTGATTACAATCACGTTTTTTATGTATTTCTCATTTTTCATGTAGAAGAGTTCATCAATAGTATGCAACATGGGTACTCCTTGGATGAGGAATTAAATTCTGCATCCAACGAGTACTCCCGCTCGAAATTTGAGTAAACATTTTGGGAGATAAGTTTAAAATACGAGTTGAAAAAGTAGTTTAATTATTTTATTATTTTTTAATATTTTTACTTTTTTACTCCAAAAATGGTGAATCATCCATTATGGATGACATCATCATCTTGAATCCTATTGGTTCTTATAAAGTTTATTTTGGTTGTACATTTTTTCTTAGAGGCCCATTTGGAGCCTCAAAATTCCCCTAATGAAGAGACGATGACGAATAATATTGATGATATCCCCTTGCAGAAAACGGTTTTTACTTGCTACAAATATCTACATTCTCCCACGTTGATTGACAATTGTCTGCGGGTGTCCAAAAGGGTGAGATGTTCTCAGCATGAGTAGTACAATTAGGGCACTGGGATAGGCCTATGAAACCTCTTTTCAGAAGGTTGTCCCAGGTGAGTAGCCTTTTCTTGCTTAAGAGCCAGAGGAAGGTGGAAATCTTTGGCCAAATATCTCCTGCCAAACTTGATTCCAAAGAACATCTTCATTAGGGGAATTTTGAGGTCTAAAATGGGCCTCCTAAGAAAAATGTACAACAAAAATAAACTTTATAACAACCAATAGGATTCAAGATGATGATGTCAACCATGGGGGATGATTCACCATTTTTTAAATAAAAGGGTAAAAATATTAAAAAATAATAAAATAATAAAACTACTTTTTTAACTCGTATTTTCAACTTATCTCCCAAAATTTTTACTCAAATTTCGAGCGGAAGTACTCGTTGGATGCGAAATTTAATTCCTCATCCAAGGAGTACCCATGTTGCATACTTTCGATGAACTCTACTACACGAAAAATGAGAAATACATAAAAAAAACGTGATTGTAATGCATTTTTTATCTCATTCTCATTTTCTCTCGCTGAACCCATCGAAAGCGCCCTTAACATGGAGTACTCTTGGATGAGGTGTTCGCATGCTTGATACTCCCGCTCGAAATTTGAGTAAAAAATTTGGGAGATAAGTTGAAAATATGAGTTGAAAAAGTAGTTTTTCCATTTTTCCCTCTAAAAATTGATGATGTCATCAAATCTTATTTGATTTTTTCCACTATTATTTTATAATTTCCTTAGGAGGCCCATTTTAGACCTCAAAATTCCCCTAATGTTTGAACTGGCATGGTTTGAAAGATCAGCTGGTAAGCTTCTTTTGTGGTGAAGCTTCCTCGAGGTGTATATCCCCACCGAAGCTTGTCCTCCTGATCAGAGACTTTAATTCGCCAAAGACAGAGTTCTTGGTCAATATCCTCATACAATTCATCCTACCAGTTTGCTTGCCAATGTGCTGCCAGAATCCATTAACGGAATCCTTGTTTAGGTTGCTGAAGCCAGAATCGATTAACCAGATTATTTGTAGATTGTTGGAGAGTTGATTGCCACTTTGGTTTTTGAAACAGATCTGCAAGTTTGGGTAATTGCTGCGAGGAGTCTTCCCATAGTCTGGCTGAGTTGCCTGAGTTGATCTCCCAAAAGTTGTGTGCTTGAATGAAGGCGCTGTGTTGTTTTGTAGAGTTCCAGGTGAGTGAGCCAGGGGTGGCAGGGATGAGTCTAATAAGATCATCAGGAGGTCTGCCTGGAGCATATTTGGCATGCCAAAGATGTGCCCAACGAGTGTGGGGAATAAAGAGCCATTTCCACCATATTCAAGCACCCATAGTGGCATTGTTGTGTTGTGGATCTCTGATGCCAAGTCTGCCTTCTAATTTGGGAAGGAAAAATTCAGTCCATTTTACAAGTGCCCATTTTTTGTTAAGTCCCGAGGAGCCCCAAAGGAAATTTCTCTGTAGATTGTGGATTTGTTTAAGGACCCATTTGGGAGTAGCCAAGATTGATAAGAGATACAGCAGCATTTCTTGGAGCATAGATTTGATAAGAATGAGTCTGGTTGCAATGTTGAGCGACCTTTAAGTCCAAGAGGAGAGTCAAGCTTCAAACTTATCAAGGAGAGCCCGCCAAGAGGTATGTTTGATTGTTGAATCGATTAGAGGTGCACCTAGATATTTATAAGGGAGAATTGCAATTGAGAACCCTAGTATCCTGGCTATGTTCCACTGAGTGATGACAGGAGTATTGAAGAAAAATATTTGAGATTTGCCAGTGTTGATGGTAGTACCTGAGGCTTCAGAAGATGTTTGTAGCAGAGATTTGAAAGTTCTAGCTTCTTGCATTGAGGGATGTCTGAAAAGAATATTATCATCAAAAAATTGTTGGTGTGTGATGGGATGGTTATCATGCAGAGAGATACCTTTTAAGGAATTGGAGGAGGCAACATGGTGAATAAGTCGGCTCAATCCTTCTGCCATGAGGACAAACAAGAAGGGGGGAGAGGGGATCACCTTGATGAATGCCGCGAGTGGGAGAGAACGGAGTGGAGGGATTTCCATTCAGTAAAATGGAGAAGTGAGGGGTTTTAATGAGGTGCATGATCCATCTGGTCCAGGTTGGGCTAAATCAAAATGCTAGGAGCATTTGATTGATGTAGTTCCAACTTAATTTGTTAAATGATTTTGAAAGGTCCATTTTGAGGAGCATACCTGCCTTCTTGAGCTTCTTTAAAGAGTGGATTGCTTCATGAGTGAGTATGATACCGTCTAGAATTTGACGCCCTTCCACATAGTCAGTCTGTTCTGGGGAGATCAATAGAGGAAGAAGCGGTTTGAGCCTTTTTTCAATGACTTTGGAGATAAGTTTGTAGATAACATTGCATAAAGAAATTGGCTTGTACTTTTCCGGCTTGTTGGAGTTCTCCTCCTTTGGAATGAGAGCAAGGAATGTTGTGTTAAGAGAGGGGAGAATCCAATGCAGAGAGTGTGATTCTTCGACTAGAGCTCAGACTTCCCATTTGATTTTCTCCCAAAAAAAGTGAAAACAAATAGCAGTGAAACCATCGGGGCCAGGAGCTTTTCCATCTTTAAGTTGGGCTATTTCCTGCTCCACTTCTTAAAGAGAGACAGGGTTAAGGATCACAGTGTTGTGTTCCTCTGTGATGAGCTTTGGTATGTGCTGAGTGATTGCAAGAATGGCTTGTTGCCTATTTCCCGCGGGTTCGTGTAGAATATTTTGGAAATACCCCTTAAGCTCCCTTTCAATATTTGCATGATCTTTCGGACGTTCTCCTTGACTATTATTAAGGAAGACTATGTTGTTGTGCATTCTCCTTTGTATGGTAGATCTATGGAAGAACTTGGTATTTTTGTCCCCATCTTTTAACCAACGTATTCTGGATTTTTTATGCCAAAGTGTTTCCTCTTGTTGGCATAGCTCATCCATTTTGGATTGGAGGTCTTTTTCCTATGCTGTGTATTCATCTGTTCTGCCCTTGGAGATGATGTGTTGTTGCAGTGTGCGCATTTGTTGTTCTAGTTCTTTCTGATGGGAGGAAATATTGCCAAAACTTGTTTGGTTCCATTTCTTGAGAGTGTGCTTATGGTGCTTAAGTTTTTGTTGGAATTGGAACATTTTGGATCCTTCAGGGGGTCGATAGTTGTTCCATGCATTGATGACTACCTTTTTGAAATCAAGATGACTGAGCCAGAAGGATTCAAACTGAAATAGCCTTTTTTTGTTTGTACCTTGGCGTGTCCATTGCATAAGTATGGGCCAGTGATCTGAACCTGCTAAGGGCATGATGGAAGTATTAAAATCTCCTCCCAGGTGAATAGAATTATCGAACAATAGGAAGCGATCAAGATGAGAAGCTATATGTTGAGATCCCCTTCTTTTGTTTTTCCAAGTGTGGATTCCATTGGAGGTAAGGAGATCCATTAACCAATTGCTTTGAATGAATTCTTTAAATCCAATGCTATCCATCTCAATTCTATTTCTTCCACCTTCTTTTTCTTCTAAGGCAGTGATCATATTGAAATCACCGCCACGGATCCAAATTGGATGACGTCTAGAAGATTTGAGATCAGTTAGAGTGGATAGGAGAGCAAGTTTTTTTCTGGGCCTCTTGCGGAAAATAGACATTAGTGAGATGTCCATGAGAATTGGAGCCCACCAGATGAAACGTGGTTTGGATGAAACGGTGGGAGGCATGGAAATCGTATAGTGAGATAATTTGAGGATTCTAGATTATTGCTATCTTGCCTGAGGCTCCAGAGGCATCCACCATTACAAATCTGCATCCCGCCCAGGTCTTGGTGAGAATATATTCAAGAGCTTTGATGTTGCATTTGGTTTCCTGTAGGAAGACAATCGTTGGTTTGAAGTTATGTACCATATTTTTGAACATTTTGTGTTTAGAGGGGCTATTGATCCCTCTCAAATTCCATGAGATGAGCTTCATGAGGAAATTTGGGGTAGCGGCCTGTAAAATTTGGTCAGCTTGGGATACCTTCCGGATTCCTCAAGCATTTCACCAACAATAATGGTTCTTTGTGGATCTAACTTGCGCCCTCTCTTTTTAGATTCTTTCATTATTTTATTTCCATCCCAGAGACTACCCACTTGAATGCTTAGAGAGTTACTTTCCTGAGCTCTGAAGAGAATGACTTCCAAGTTTTTGATTTTCCGAGTGGGAATTTTATCATAGGATTTTTGGCGACAAGCCGTCTCTAAAGCTAGAATATCCAGATCCCCTAGATCAATGCTTTCAGGTTCCTCCTCCATGTGAGTTGGAGTATTCTGCTCTCCATTAGTACTGACTTACTGAGAAACAAGGGTGAGAGTGCCATCGATATCCATCTATGAACCTCTGAGAACGATGGCTTTGTCCAAGTTGGATTGGGAGGAAGAGGTGTGTGAGACAACTTTAGCAGATTCAGAAGTCAAGGGAGTAGATTTAGGTTTAGGGGTGTCATAGGGCAGGATAGATTCAGAGGGTTGAATGGGATTGCATTCCTGGGAATCATGGGTAGCTGGAACATCAAAGCTATTGCTGGTGGAGGGAATATTTGGAGTAGTGGGGGTGACAGGGGATTTTTTTGTGTGTTTTTTTCTGTTGGTAACTTTGGTGAAGCCTTCGGCATCTTTCCCTTTTTCGGAAGAGGGATTGTTAGGCGAATGGTTCAGAGGGCAGTCCCGATACAAATGGTCATGATCATGGCACTTTCTACAGTGAAAAGGCACATGCTCATAATCTATAGTTTGAATACATTTGAAGTCATCGTGAAAAAGGCTTACCGAGTCAGTGAGAGCTTTGGCTAAGTGCATGTAGACACAGATCCACTCATAGGAAGTGTACCTTCTGAGTTTTGTTTCTTCAACAATCTTTATGAACTCTCCCAATCCATTACCAATGTCTTTGAGAGTTTATTCATCCCAATATTCCAACGGGAGCGAGTACATGTGAATCCAAACGGGTGCCCAATTGAATTCTTCCTTATCTGGGTTGAATCTTTCTATCCAATCACAGAGATAGATGCTTGCGGAGTTGAAGAAATACAGTCCGCCATCGAAAATGTGATTTCTGTCCTTCAAGAAATTAAAGATCACCGTGAAGAACCCTTTAGGTCCAAGCTGCAGAGTCACATGTCCTTTGGGCTTCCATTTCGAAGCAATCCAACCTTGAAGCGCCTTTTCAGCTGGCCACAGGCCTATAAAATTTCCTATAAGGGCATGGTCCTTCATGAAATGAATGTGGCCATTGATGCAGTGACTGGGAAGATCAATTTTATTCTTTCTGCTGCAATCGAGATGCATGTGGTTGATGAGGCTTTTGGCAGTGCCTTAGATGCTTCTTTGGCAGTGTTGGTATCCTTTGGTGCTTCTTCGCCTTTTTCTACGTCACTTGCATTAGCAGTGGACGAGATTTGGGCAGAGGCCGAGTTTGATATTTGGACAAAGGCGGTTGTATTGGTAGAGGCGGCCGTATTGACATAGGTCTGTGAGTCAGATGGCCAATTGGTAGGAGGGAGGATGGTTCCCGCCCCTCCTGGAGGAGGATTCATTAGAATGAAAGCAGATTCAGGGCATGGGATGGACGCGATCGATGAAGTAAGGGTGTTTGTCAAACTGTGTGGAGACTAGTCGGCGTCGTCACAGATAACAAGAACCCTAACCAAATGTCCTCAACTCTCCTTTTTCATGCTTTTTAGCAACCGGCATGTGAAGTAATGTTGTGATATGATAAAAAAGTTTTTAAAACTCAAGTTTTGGATGGTTGAAGTACATTTGGCATGTGAAGTAATGTTGTGAAGTACAATACATATACATACATATATATATATATTTGTGTGTGTGTGTGTGTGTGTGTGTGTGTGTGTATTGTACTTCACAAAATATATATATATATATATATATATATATATATATATATATATATCTAAAAACAATCATAAGATTATATGTCTTGTTAGATGTGTTGAAAACAATCATAAAATTTTAAAAATGCAATCTATAATGTATATATATCTAGTATTTTTCATCAATGCCCATGTATAGAAAAGCTACTTTCAGTTAATTCCATTCTAGAACATATATATCAAGTACGTGTAACATTTTTCATCAATGCACATAGAAAATATATTTGAATAGTTAATTGCTTTCTAGAACATATATATCCAATACCTCAACATTTTTCATCAATGTCAATAGAATTAAGCTACTTTTCATCAATGGCTATAGAATTTAGCTACTTTCAGTTAATTGCATTCTAGAACATATATATTTAGTACGTGAAACATTTTTCATCAATGCACGTGGGAAAACTACTTGAACAATTAATTACATTCTAGAACATATATATATATATATATATATATATATATATATATATATATATATATGTGCAACATTTTTCATCAATGCACATAGAAAAGCTACTTTCAGTTAATTGCCTAGAACATATATTCGACCATTGTACAGACAAATTTTGTACCATATTTTCTATCAGGAATAGAGATGTGGGTCAAATCCCACCAAAGGTCGAAGAAGTGCTCCGAGTCTCTTGTCTGAAAGGAATGTTTGTACAAAACTATATTGTGGATGATTTATTTACATTCCCTACTTTTTACTAGAAAATCCCACGAGAAAAATTGGTTACATTCAGTCTGTGTATATATCCTGTACGTGCAACATTTTTCATCAATGCACATAGAAAAACTACTTTTAGTTAATTGCATTCTAGAACATATATATTCAGTACATGAAACATTTTTCATCAATGCACATATAGTAAAACTACTTGAATAGTTAACTGCATTCTAGAACATATACATATCCAATACATGCAACATTTTTCATCAATGCATGTATCAAAAAGCTACTTCCAGGTGATCCTATTGTGCATGTACCAAAACAATTTGTACATGCACAAACACTTGCACATATAACATAACAAGGCAGCTCATTTTTTAGTTGAGTTCTGGAAGTTCTAAAACATAATCCAAAGAGAATAAATTATTGGGCAGTTCAATCAAAAAAATTCCAATGGAATGCCATCTTCAATGATCTTTTCTTGATCAGATTTTGACATTTTCCATTTCTTAATTTTCATTTTTTTCTTTGATTGAACCTTTATCAACTTTATGCGTGATTCACACACCAAGTGACTATATTGACAACTTATGACATCAGGTTCATAGTCTTCAAAGTAAACAAAATCCCCAATTTTATTAGTTTGTCTGAAAAAAATAACCTTTCAGTATAATAGATCCTCTTTCATATGGAAACTCGTGATCATTATAGTCTTCTAATAATTTCATTTTTCATTCAGTGCAACGCATCAAATAATACTTCACATTTTCATCATTTTCAGTAGGTGCAATTACAGCAAAAAAATATCCTACACAATAAAACAAACTTAACAAACTTATGTATTTAAATTTATTTCTAGATCTTTATCATTTGAAAGCAATTCAATGTTACCTTCTCTAACAAGATCAGAAACTCGATGACCATCGAATGATATTGTAGTCTCCTCTGATTGCATTTCTTCAAACATTGCAAAAGACATTTTTCCCTTTGTATTTGGCTCTATATGTTTCCAATCTTTTACATAAATTTTTTTTCACAAACGTCATTGGATTTTGTGGTGTCTATGCAAACATGACAAAAGCAAGAATATTTTCTTTTATCCAATGCAAACACATTTCTTGACAACTTTGTTTTAATCGAATGAAATTTTCGAGTCCCTTTTATTGTTTCAACATCATTTCCAATTGATCTATCTAATTCTTCGATCCCAATATGAAAAAAAAAAAAATTATATGGAAAATTCAAAGAATAATGTAAATATGATATCAAAATACAATCAAAGATAATAAAATTGTGATAAATGTACACTGTTTAAAATTAGATATCCAATAAAAATTAAATTGAATGTACCTTCGTACTTCCCTTGATCGGTTAGTCTCATGGCTTAGAGCAGCGATGCACCATTGAACAACTTCTTTAGTGTCCACAAGTCGGCTTGTAGAAGGGTTCATTTAATATCTTCGAAGTGCTCGTTTTATGCATGCTCCTGCATCGTCATGTTCTCCTTTTCCATGACCAATCTCAAAGAAATTCCAACAATGTTTAATGCAGGTTTTCCTATGAAGACAACACAACCAAAAGAATGATCATGCAAATTTGAATTGACCTACGCATCCATCTAACCATATCCAATGTTCATTGAATGTTATTCCACGATTTTTCAAGGAGTCATAAATCTTTCCAAAACAGTCTTGTACAAAATATGTATCATGTGTATGGTCATCACTGATATAAAAGTGATATTCTTTAGTAACATGTCGATCTTCACTGGTGCCTTCTATATGATCGACGTTTTGTTCAGGATGTCTATATAGAATATGGAAGAGCATGGAGACTTGGTCAAAATGATAGTATTCACTCTAAATTTATTTTTGTGGAACAAATGTGTACTTTTCTACAAAATCAATTAATGAAAAATGGTCCCTGGTGGAAAAACTTCACGGGATGTTTTGAATTTCAAGTCTTTCCATTGAGCTCTATGGGAATTTTTGGTGTATTTATAAATTTCTACCTCAAACTTTCTCAAAATTCAATTCTTTTACCACTATTTGCACCTTCAATCAATGTATGGATATATTCATATCTCTTCCATTTCACTTTCATGTTAGAAAATGATTGATCATTTATATCAATACGATATTTGTTTTGAAATTTAGTCAAATTTCCACAATCATCGCATTTTTTACCACCGACACATTTCTTTTCGTAAAATAGTTCATCGCTTTGTTTTTCACATAGAATTTGAGATATGAAATCATGGATAGTGGAAGGAGGAGGTGAATCCTTCCAAAATGTTCTACCAAAATTAAGGAATATGTCATAATATAACTCAAATTCCACATGATAACGACAACAACAAGTGTCGCGTATGGTGATAGGTTTTACATACCATGGTTTTTGTTGAACAAAATCACTGATTGACACATGAATTTCATGATTCTCTTCTTTGAACTTGTTGAACAACTCTATCTGAGTGGTTTTTTTCATGTTGTTCGTACTTATTTCATGCTATTCTTCTTCGCATCACATGCTTTGCAGTTGGCGAAACACACAAATTTTTCTTCCAATATTCATATATTATATTTTTAACATTTTCTCCAAGTCTATCTTTGTATGGTTTCTTACAAATAGCTCTCCAACAAACGAGTTCATCATTTACATCTATTTGCAACCGAAATTTCCAATGTTTGTGCAAAGTTTTTTGTGAGGTTCCTAATGCTCATGCCATAGATTTTACCAAGCGATTCTCTTTAGTATTTGATAAAACACTGCCATATGTATTTCTCTACGTACAACTGAAACATTTTTTTGTCTAGATCTTCTAATTGAATTTATAGCACTATTTATATTTTGTATCACATTTTCTTTCATTTTTTTATCTTTGGTTGATTTTTAAATACAATAAATTCGTAACTTCTTTTAATTTCCTTAATAATAGATACCTTTCAACATTTGGGCTTGAACTGTCACATTTTCCTTTATGCAGTACATATCAAAAATGCGGTTAACACGATATCGTATATAATGGTCAGCTCTTTTATCTCCATATGTGTGAGTGTCAACATTTTCTAACATCTCATCATCAACATTGATTTCATTTGTACATATTCGAATGAATAGTACATAATAAGTTTACATATTCAATAAATAACTAAATTAATAAATATGTATAATTTCAATAATACATGCATGTGTTCAACATATATATATATATATATATATATATATATATATATATAGATATATAGATATATATATATATATATATATATATATATATATATTCTGTGGTGTGTGTATGTGTACATACCTTGTGACTCAATTTCTTCACTTGAATTGCTTTCAACATTTTTCACCATCTTCAATCATTGGTTCAATATCTCTTTCACTTTCTCTTTCAAAATTTTGTATTTCATCATCAATGTTTTGAGGAATATCTCTCTATTTACAATGCAAAATATTTTTCAAATTAGTTCATCAAATAAAAATTAAGCTTCATATTTTACACTAGGAAAATTTTAAATATATCAAACTCATAATATTTACATTTACATACTTTCTTCAGCTTCTAGTTGAGGTTGATTTTCCCCTTCAATATTTGAGAGTGCTTCTATCCTTCTTTTGCGAGATTGTCTCGTCTCTTCTCTATGTTCCTCAGGGTCTCTTTTTCGATCATATTTTCTCATACAATTCCTTCGATTTCCCATGATAATAGAGTATGAAGTTCAAAAAATTTCCTTCAAAAATTTAGACAAAAACTCAATTAAAAAAAACATCACAAAAGATTTAATTTTTTAAAAACTCATTTTAAAATTTTTGCAAAAAATACATACTTCAATCCAAAACACTTACTTTAAAAAATCTGAGAAAAAAATGTGTTATAAAAATGAAACGAAGCCCAAAATATTTCCTTCTAAGTCCTACAAAAAAAATTCATTTAAAAAGTTAGACAAAAACTCATTTTAAAAAATAATTATAAAATATTTACTTCAACCCAAAACATGTACTCTAGAAAAATGTCACTTCAAAAAATACCTCCAAAAAATGTCCATTGAAAATTAATTCCAACTTGTTAAAAAATGGCACTTTAAAAAATACTTCAAAAAAGCCTCTAAAAAAATATCACTTTAAAAAATACTTCCAAAAAATGTCCAAAAAATGTCTTTTGAATATTAAACCTAAAAAGAGTCCTTTCGAAATTAAGCCCAAATCCATACCTTCAAAAACAATGAAAATTAAGCCCAAATCCATACTTTCAAAAAAAATGAAGCCCAAAAAACATCCAAAAAATGTATCACATACCTCCAAGAAATGTCCTTTGAATGTACCTCCAAGAAAAGTCCTTAAACCAAAACAATCCAAGTTTGCAAAAATGTTCTTTGAATGTACATCCAAGAAAATTCCTTAAACCCAAAACAATTCTTTCCAAAATCAAACCAAGACCTTTGTAAAATCATACCAAATGTGCGAAAATATGCAAAAATAATGAATGATTTCACAAAAATTTATATTGCAGCGAAATGATTTTTTGGAGGGGCTCTGTGGTATTTTCTGGCCGACGGAAAATTAGGTAAAATTTTGGCCGAACTTTTATACAAAATTAAGCCAAACTTTTATGTCATTACACTTGACGGGCCGTCGGCACAAAAAAAAATTCGGCCGAACTTTTTTTAGGAGTTTGGCCGAACTAATGCATCAACAATTACACAGAACCAAGCTCTGAATACGTATCTTCAACTTTGGACTGATTAAACTCCATGAAACATTATGAATTAATTATCGGAACCAAGACAAGCATTTTTAGAATTGAATCTTCTTTCAGGAAATATAAATTTTATGGAATTTCATAAATATTTACTAATTTTAATTAATTTTGTAATAAAACGGGTGCAAACAATTTCTAAAGGTCATTATGATTCAGTGAAATCATAATTTTGTATCTTTCAAAATAATTTGTAAAAAAAATTGAAAAAATTATTGTGCATTACATTGGTCTGTTGTCTCTAATGGGTAGTTTTTAGATTTTTAGTTTATAAATTATATGTTAAGAAATTTCTTACGTCACGAACCATATTCAAAATATGCAGTTTTTTCATATTGGACCAGTTCAAAAAATTCTAGTAATTATGATATGCATCCATTGGCTTTGTAAATATGACGAAACCGAAGTAGACTCTGTCTAGATTGTTGTAACACATTTTCTTTCTCAAAAATACAAAGTTTCAAAGAATACAACATTGTGTATTAACATGACTTCTTATGATTCCTTTGATTGTTAAAAAACACACACTCAAAGAAATCCTAAGTTGACATATCAAATATGTATAAAAAAATTCCAAAAATTAAGTAATAGAAAGCTAATAAAATTTTTAACAACTTTTTTTTTTATCACGAAATGAAATTCTAAACAGAAAAATTGTTTTAGCTTGCAAAAAGTTGAAGAACAGAAAAAAAAATGAAATTTTTTTCTCAAAAAAGGGCAAAAAGTGTAACCCAACTTCAATTCCCTCAGCACCCTCATAATCCTGCACATACCTCGTCCTCCGCACAGTAAAATCGTCACATAAGAAAGCTCTGCACGATAAAATATAATAATATTAATTCGATATTTATTCATAGTTACATTAATTACATGTTAATGAAATAAATTTCCCTACGCACCCTCGTTCTCCCCCACACATCCTTCATTCTGCACAAATTCATATCTCTATGCAACTTCTCTCTCGCACATCTAAATATGTAAAGGAATTTAAAATTAATTTTTTCATTGTTGAATAAAGGTCCCTCTACACCCTCGTTCTCCTGTACATACCTGTACTTCTGATGCAGGAGCATCCAAATCAGGGTAGACAAAAGGACAGGTGTTTGTCTTACTGTTACGTTTGATTTGTGGACAGGTCATTGAGACTGGGTTTGAATTTTATTTTTATTTTAGAAATTACATCATTAGGGTCTAATGGTCACTAAGTTATGTAGTTATCACTTAAAGTTTTCTTTTAGTTTGTATTTACAAATCATTCTTAGATTAAAAGAACAAATGACAAGAATGTAACTATAATAAACTCCTGACAATTTCAAACTGGAAATTGTTTCAATACAGTGATACAAAAGGAAGAAAAAAATACATTCAGGGGGTTGATTCCATCATAGCGAGAGAGAGAAGATAATAAAACAAGACCAGAGATTTTTATAAAAGAATCCATCTATGAATCATTGTCTACAGTCAACACTGATATATTTTTTTTCCTGTCTAACTGTTAATATTATTGTATGTTGTAACCAAGTTACTGTAAAACTAAATTTAAGGCAAGCAGGAGCAAAGAATGCAGAGGAGTTGAAAACGAGTATAATAATTTCGCAAACTGAAGCACTTGCGCATAGGAGAGTTTACCAGAGAACAAATATTTACAGATATTCATATTATCAGCAAACATCACAAATAATTCCAGGTACTATAAGCATTTTCTGAACTAACAGAATCAAACGAATATTCACTATTTATAAAAAAAAAAATTATCTATCTAATTGAGTTCCAAAAAGATACTGTAATCACATAGATTGTATTAAAAAGTGCATGAAGAGGGTTTTGAAACCCCGAGCGAATAGCGCTCTTAACCAAAGGGTGAATACCAGTTAGCCAAAATACCGAAACAGTGAATTGAATGAAAACAGTTTACAAACCCTTGGTCAAACTACCCAGAAAAGGATTTTGGAAATAAACCAAGCGTAACAGAGTCTACAGCAAAGAAGAGGCACGGAAGCCCAGAGTTACTACAAATTTGATTAAAAGTTATTAAAGAACTACAAGAAGAATGACCCTACCCATTTTTGGGGTTTGACAATAGTGAAGATATGAAATCGAAACCAATTGAGTCTGCTACACCTGTACAAGACAAACGCACAAGAATTAACAGCCTGGAAGTGAAATTTTCGACAAAGAAATTGAAATCGAAGTAAAATGAGAACAAGAGGGTTTATCTAAATAAACCCACCTAATAACAGAAGACGTTGAGTCGAAAGAGAGAGAGACTTGGCCAAAAAAAACGAGGGCCTGTTCACAAGGAGAAATTACGTTAGTATTTGGGAAAAGATGTAGAGAAGTTTGAATCATGGATAGTTAACATACCTTCGAAGAAAGAATCGAGTTGAAGGAAACCACCAAAGAATCCCCCGGAGTTTCAACCTGTATGTGCAAACATAACCATTAAATTAACAAATTTATACTATGAGTGAAAGACAAATAAAGCTAAAAAGAAGCGCCTACGAAAGTGTATGAACCAAGAAAAAAGAACCAGAAGATACCATATCAGTGAAGAGTTGTTGAACGCCACCGTAGTGTTTGATAAAATGCTTGCCATAGAAAATAGTGAACAGGGAGCAAAGTAAAGCTACCACATCGGTGGAAGAGCCACAGAATAAGCCTCACAGAACAAGAATAGTCACAGAGAAGACCTCATCAAGAAAATTGGAACAGACACAGAGCAGAAACCCTCATAGAGATCGGCAAGTGAAAAATGATTATCAACTGAGAGAGTTAGGGTTTTATAGTGCAGGAGAGTGAACTTTGAGAAGCCAGGACAGTGTCAAAATCCGTGCTAGCTCACAAGGACAGGTGAATTAAACCACGATTGATTGCAAACAAAAAAATCCAAATCTGCCAACGTACCATACGAATAACACATATACCAAAACAATAATTTCCATCATTATTCAAATTATAAAGTGTATGTGATATGACAAATCATATAGTATAAATTGGGATTTGTTTTTAAGTTTTGTTCAAAGGTTTTGGAGCGTAGATTTAGTGTTAAGGGTTGTGCCCCATCAATTTTCGTATTAAAGCCAGGTTGTGATTAGAAGAAATGGAGGTTGGTTGACGAGATCGAGGAAGAGGTTTTCGCAGAGCAGTAGATGAAGGACTGAGGGAAGAGATCCGGATCCTCAACGCCTGATTAGCGGTGGTAGAAGCAGGAAGAAGAAGGGATCCTAAGGAAGGAGATGACAGTGATGAAGAAGCTGCAGAGACGACAGATGGATCAGATGTAGAAGGACCTAAACTCAGAATGTTTAGGTTAGTTTTTTTAGCAAATAGTAAGCCAAAGCATGAGCTTTCTACTTGTGATGGAAATTTATCAGCAGAGGTGTTACTGGATTGGCTCAGTGAGCTGAATAAATATTTTGACTATGAAGAGATCAACGAAGATAAGAGAGTAAAATTCGCTACCACCAAGTTGAAAGGACATGCGTCCTTATGGTGGGATAGTGTCCAGGCAGAGAGGAAAAGGTTGAATAAGAAACCTATAAAGAATTGGGCTAGGATGGAGGCCAAACTGAAGGGTAAATTCCTACCCAAGGATTACCAGATTATGATGTACATGCAGGTACAAAATCTGAAACAAAGGGGCTTGACTGTTAAGGAATATATGGAATAATTCTACAGAGTAAATTTGAGAGCTGGTTATGTAGAAAACACCCCTGAAAAGATAGCAAGGTTTGTGAATGGATTGAGGGGGGAAATACTAGATGAAATAAGTATTCTTTCACCCAGAACCATAAATGATGCATATCATTGTGCCTTAAAATCAGAGGAGAAAATAAACAGGAAGCAGAATGCCAGAAGAGGAGGAGGATCTGGCAGAGGGAAAGGACGGGCCTTTGGCAGAGGTAGAGCGGCCAATCCTAGTGATGAAGGCAATAGTTCCAAGACTCTAGGAATAGCAGAAAGAGACAATAACACTAGAGGGGGAAGGCCATACCAGCATGGAAGAGGTAATGGCAGAGGCAGAGGAGCTATTATCCAGTGTTATAGGTGCCATAAGTGGGGGCACAAGTCTTATGATTTTCCTAAAGGTGAACCAACAGGAGGTAGAGGAACATATGTTGCCCAGATGGAGGAAGCAAAAGCACCACCCCAAGAGGTAGAGAATGTACCAGAGACAGGGGAGGCCTTGGTGCTGAATAAAGTGTTGCTGAAACCAACAAAATAGGGAGTTGAACCAGATCAAAGAAAAGCATTATTCCGGACAGTTTGCAAATCACATGGTAAGTGTTGCAAACTGATAATTGATAGTGGAAGTACAGACAATTTAGTAGCCACAGAAATGGTGGAGAAATTGGGGCTGAAGAGGCTAAAACACCCCTCCTTACAAGGTGTCATGCTTACAGAAGGGACATCAATTGTTAGTTGATGAGTAGTGTGAAGTTGAGTTCCATATTGGCAGGTATAAGGATAAATTTATTTGCGATATTATGCCTATGGACGTATGTCATATACTGTTAGGGAGACCATGGAAGTATGACGGGAAAGTGGTGCACGATGGGAAGACAAACTGTTACAAGTTTTTCAAGGATGGGATTAAGCATACGTTTGTACCCATCAAGGAAGAAGAGACAACAGATACCAGTGGAGTCAAAGCATTGTTGGTGGGAGGAAAATAATTTTTGAAGCAGATTGAGGATAATGAAATTAAATTTTCTATTGTAGGGAGGCCAAAAACAGTGATATTGCATACAAAAATTACAGATCTACCTGAAGAAATCCAAGATATGTTGCAAGATTTTCGTGACATTATAGTGGATGATTTACCAGATGAGTTTCCTCCTAAGAGAAGTATTAGTCATCATATCGATTTTATACTAGGAGCTAGTTTACCAAACAAGGCAGTGTACTGAATGAGTCCTAAGGACGATGAAGAGATTAGGAAGCAGGTACATGAACTGTTAGACAAAGGGTTGATAAGGGAAAGTTTGAGCCCCTTTGCAGTTCCAACAGTTTTATCTCCTAAGAAGGGTGGAGAATGGTAGATGTGTACAAATTCAAGAGCTATTAATAAAATCACTATTAGGTATAGATTTCCATTACCAAGAATGGATGACATGATGGACTGCTTAAGTGGAGCAGCATACTTCTCAAAGATCGATCTGAAGAGTGGTTACCACCAAATTTGAATTCGAGAAGGGGATGAGTGGAAAACAGCTTTCAAGATGAATGAAGGGTTGTATGAGTGGCAGGTAATGCCACTTGATTTGAGTAATTCCCCTAGTACGTTTATGCGCCTGATGAACGAAGTGCTGAAAGAGTTCATTGGGAAATTTGTGATTGTTTATCTTGACGATATTTTGATTTTCAACAAGACTAAGGAAGAACACTTTCGACATGTTCAAAGTGTGGTGGAGAAACTGTAGCAGAACAAGCTGCTAATAAATATGAAAAAATGTACTTTTTTCAGAAAGAATTGGTTTATTTGGGTTTTGTGATTGCAGAAAATGAGCTGAAGATGGACCCAGAAAAAGTTGTAGTTATTGTTAGCTGGCCATCCCCAAAAAATCTGTTTGAGGTTCGAAGTTTTCATGGGTTGGAAAGTTTTTACTGGAAATTTATTAGATATTTCAGTGGAATTTGCGCACCTATGTTGGATACAATCAAAAAGGCAAATCAGCCTTTCTGTTGGACATAAGCAACAGAGAGAAGTTTTCAGACTTTGAAGAAGAAGACCACTGAAAGACCGATTTTGAGGTTGCCTGATTTTAACAAACTTTTCCAAGTTTGTTGTGATGCTAGTGGTACAGCCATTGGGGCAGCACTTAGCCAGGAGGACAGGCTGGTCGCTTATTTCAGTGAGAAGTTGAATGAAAGCAGGAAAAAGTACTCATCCTATGATAAATAATTTTATGCTGTCGTCCAAGCGTTGAAACATTGGAGACACTATTTATTAGGTAATGAATTTGTTTTATTTTTTGATAATTCTGCATTACAGTATATTATGCAGCAGCACAAATTCAACCATAAGCACGCAGAATGGGTTGAGTATTTACAGAGTTTCACATTTGTGTTGAAACACATTAGTGGACAAGCCAACAAGGTGGCAGATGCGTTGAGCAGAAGATATTTGCTCTTACAGCGGAGTATGATACAAGTGCTGGGTTTTCAGCATTTGAAGGACTTGTATCAGACAGATGCAGAGTTTAAAGAGGCTTATGAAGCCTGTCAAAATCCTTTGCTAAGGAACAATAGTCCATGGCTGGACTATAATTTGCAAGAAGGATTGTTATTCAGAGGAGGACAGTTATGCATTCCCGACTGTTCAATGAGGGAGAACATTATTCGGGAAAAGCACAATGGAGGTCTAGGCGGACATTTCGGCATAGACAAGACGTTATCACAGCTTGGACATTTCTATTACTGGCCAAAGATGCGACGGGACGTGCAGAGATATGTGACCAGTTATAAAATGTGCCAATTGGCGAAGGGACATAGCCAGAATACAGGACTTTATACGCCACTGCCTATTCCAAGTAGACCGTGGGACTCAGTTAGCTTGGACTTTGTCTTGGGTTTGCCCAGGACGCAGCGAGGTTTTGACTCGGTGATGGTGGTAGTAGACAGGTTTTCTAAAATGGCACATTTTATTCCTTGCCGTAAAACCAGTGATGCCACTCACGTAGCACACTTGTTTTTCACAGAGATCGTCAGATTGCATGGCTTGCTGAGGTCCATTATTTCTGACAAGGATGTGAAATTCACAGGACATTTTTGCGTACCCTATGGAAGAAGTTGGACACTCAGTTGAATTTTAGTTCCGCATATCACCCATATAATAATGGGCAAACAGAGGTGGTGAACAGGAGCTTGGGAAACCTGCTACGAAGTTTAATTGGTGAAAATTCACGGATGTGGGATCGTGTACTTGCTCAAGCAGAATTTGCGTATAATGATTCACCAAATCGCAGCACAGGATACAGTCCTTTTCAGGTTCTGTATGGCATGCATCCTCGTAGAATACATGAACTGCGGGATTTGGGAAAGCTTGAAAGAAGGAGTGCTGATGGGGAATATTTTTCCCAAGCAATGAGTGATTTGCATGAGCAAGTGAAGTCAAAATTGCAGGACAACAGTCAAAAATACAAGCAGCAAGCAGATTTGAAGAGACGGGAAGTTCATTTTAATGTAGGGGATGCAGTTCTTGCACATTTACGCAAAGAACGCTTTCCTAAGGGTGAATATAACAAGCTTAAATTTAAGAAGATTGGCCCCTGTAAAATTCTTCGAAAATTTTCCGCCAATGCCTATGAATTACCGTTGCCACTAGGGATAGGCATATCGCCCATTTTTAATGTGGCAGATCTGTTTCCATATACTGCCAATCCTGAAAATGACAAGGCAGCATGGCCAGAACGGGACACCCAGTTTGATAGTGGTTCTTGGATGAGGCAAATGCCTACGGCACAACCCCTTGAGATCGAAAGCATTCTTGACACACAGGTAGCCAAGCACACTCGCACGAAGGAGTACTTACGGTACCTTGTCAAGTGGAAGAACTGTCCCATTGAGGACATTTCGTGGCTTGACTTAGCGCAAATATAGAAAGAAGGCTATTCTATTGAGGATCTCATGGAACGGAGCCATGAATTTTTGTTACCCTGGGAGTCTAATGCAGGAGCATCCAACTTAAGGTAGACAAAAGGACAAGTGTTTTTCTTACTATTACGTTTGATTTGTGGACAGGTCTTTGAGCCTGGGTTTGAATTTTATTTTTATTTTAGAAATTACGTCATTAGGGTCTAATGGTCACTAAGTTTTGTAGTTATCACTTGAAATTTTCTTTTAGTTTGTATTTACAAATCATTCTTAGATTAAAAGAACAAATGGCAAGAATGTAATTATAATAAATTGTTGACAGTTTCAAGCTGGAAACTGTTTCAATACAGTGATACAAAAGGAAGAAAAATATACATTCGAGGGGTTGATTCCATCATAGTGAGAGAGAGAAGATAATAAAACAAGACCAGAGATTTTTATAAATGAATCCATCTGTGAATCATTGTCTGTAGTCAATACTGATAAAAAAAAAAATTCCTGTCTAACTATTAATATTATTGTATGTTGTAACCAAGTTAATGTAAAACTGAAGTTAAGGCAAGCAGGAGCAAAGAACGCATAGGCATTGAAAACGAGTATAATAATTTCGCAAACTGAAGCACTTACGCACAAGATAATTTACCAAAGAACGAATATTTAAAGATATTCATGTTATTAGCAAACATCACAAATAATTCTAGGTACTATAAGCATTTTCTAAACTAACAGAATCAAACGAAATTTCACTGTTTATAAACAAAATTTTATCTCTGTAAATGAGTTCCAAAAAGATACTATAATCACATATATTGTATTAAAAATTGTGTGAAGAGGGTTTTGAAACCCTGAGCGAACGGAGCTTTTAACCAAAGGGTGAATACCAATCAGCCAAAAGACCAGAATAGTGAATTGAACGAAAAAAGTTTACAAACCCTTGGTCAAACTGCCCAGAAAAGGATTTTGGAAATAAACCAAGCGTAACAGAGTCTACAGCAAAGAAGAGGCACAGAAGCCCAGAGTTACTACAAATTTTATTACAAGTTATTAAAGAACTATGAGAAGAACGACCCTACCCATTTTTGGGGTTTGGCAACAGTGAAGATATGGAATTGAAACCAATTGAGTATGTTGCACGTGTACAAGACAAACGCACAAGAATTAACAGCCTGGAAGTGAAATTTTTGACAAATAAATTGAAATCGAAGTAAAATGAGAACAAGAGGGTTTATCTAATTAAACCCACCTAATAACAGAAGACGTTGAGTCGAAAGAGAGAGAGACTTGGCCGAAAACAACGAGGGCCTTCTCACAAGGAGCAATTATGTTAGTATTTGGGAAAATATGCAGAGAAGTTTGAACCATCGATAGTTAACATACCTTCGGAGAAAGAATCGATTTGAGGGAAACTGCCAAAGAAGCCCCCCGAGTTTTGACCTTTATGTGCAGACATAACCGGTAAATTAACAAATTTATACTGTGAGCAAAAGACAAATAGAGCTGAAAAGAAGCGCCTACAAAAGTGTATGAACCAAGAAAAAAAAACAAGAAGATACCATATCAGTGAAGAGCTGTTGAATGCCACCGTAGGGTTTGATAAAACCCTTGCCATAGAAAACAGTGAACAGGGAGAAAAGTAAAGCTTCCACATCGGTGGAAGAGCCACAAAATAAGCCCCACAGAACCAGAACAGTCACAGAGAAGACCTCGTAAAAAATATCGGAACAGACACATAGCAGAAACCCTCACAGAGCTCAGCAAGTGAAAAATGATTGTCGACTGAAAGAGTTATGGTTTGATAGCACGGGAGAGTGAACTTCGAGAAGCCAGGACAAGTGTCAAAATCCATGCCAGCTCACAAGGACAGGTGAATTAAACCACGATTGATTGAAAACAAAAAAATCCAAATCTGCCAACGTACCATACGAATAACACATATACCAAAACAATAATTTCCACCATTATTCAAATCTATAAAGTGTATGTGATATGAAAAATCATATAGTATAAATTGGGATTTGTTTTTAAGTTTTGTTCAAAGGTTTTGGAGCGCAGATTTAGTGTTAAGGGCTGGGCCCCATCAACTTCACACACTAAAACTCTGCACAAGGAAAAATAATAGTATTAATTGGAGATTTGTTCAATGCCCCCTTGCCCCCCTCCACCGCCCCTATGCAAAATACCTGCAACCGTGTCAATTCCAGCATTATTGGGCAGAGAAATAACATAACAATGTCAATGTCAACGTCAAAGTACTCACCAACAAAATGGTCACTCAGAAAATTAGTTCTTTTTTTTTTAAATGAATTGTCAGACAAATATCAAAAATAAAACTCTCTCCACCACCAGAATTTTTCCCATTAAGGCTCCCTCAGGCAATCGAAAATTAGAAATAAAACTTGAAAAAATTTAGAAATTTATTTTTAAATTTATGGGAAAATAGAAATATTAAACATTTCCTGAAACTTTGATTAAAATTGCAAAATACAGAAAAATAATGCAAAATCAACACACTTTAATCACCAACTTTAACGGCAAAGCAAATGTTATAATCCCTAATAAAACAAGGACTAATAATATAATTCAAAATATTAAATACATTTTAAACTAATCCTTATTTACATCTACCTAAAAGTTTTAAAGAGAAAAACTTAAAATTAATAGAATTTTAACGTTGTATTTTACAATCTAAGACTTTTTTAACAAAATAAGTTTCTACTCTTCTATGCAATTTTACAATCAAGACTTTTAAGCAAAATAAGTCTATACTCTTACATTTTAAAGGATTTTATAATCTAAGACTTTTTTTGAACAAAATATGCAATTTTACCAGCCAGACTTTTGAGCAAAATAAGTCTATACTCTTACATTAAAATTTTAAAATGATGAAATTAAAACTAATCAAATGTTAATATTGAATTTTAGGATAAGACATTTAGGAAAGAAGTGAATTAAAGATAAATTTGATGTATCAACCTGTTTTAGCAAATTGAAAACTGTGTGTTTTTAATGTGATATATAATTAGGAGGATGTTATAATAAATTAAAAGTTTTATAAATTTATATAAATTAAGAAATAAATAATTTATTTTATTTTTTAATATTGTAATATTTTTTTAATTTAATAAAAGAAATGCATTTTAAATTATTAATGAATATATATATATATATATATATATATCTCGCCTGCAGTGCCTTCAACCCTGCACTCCATAATATTGTTGTGTTAATTCCGGGAACAAATTACGTTAAACGACATATGGAGTCGTGACCAACTTGCATCATTTTGTGCTTACAAAAATTTCATAATGAAATATAGTTAAGTAAAATTTAAAAATAATAAAAAAAAAGGTTGTTTTATTAATAACATTATAATTTTAAAAAAAATCATAATATTTGATTATATTAAAATGAATTAAATAATAATAATTTATATTCATAATCAAAATAAAAATGAAGAAGATGGTTAATATTTACTAAGACCAAACTTTGGTTTACTGGATTTAAATAAATGAACTATTTAGTTTGATTTAAAATTGTACTCCTATGTTCAAAGAGCTTGAAGAGAAGCGTTCCCAGCTCACTATAATTTTAACATGTTAAAAGGCTAGGAAAGTCAATATTGCAACAAATATTATGAAACTCAGATCTAATGTGGGTGTACCTAGGGCGCTCTAAGAGGAAGTGATTTTCATCCTCAATGCAAAGATTCTCACAAAGATGGCAGATGTGTTTTAATAAATTTAATTAATAAATATTTGATAAAAAATAAAAATATTTTTAAATATAAAATATGAAATACATATAATATAAATAGTATTAAGATGAAAACTTTTGAAATATTGTATGATAAGGTGAATATTTTACAAGTGAAAACCTTTGTCCTGAGGATGAACCACATTAGTTGGTTCTAAACCCAATCCTAAAGACATGATTAATCCGAAAGACATTCTCATTGGCAATATGGATCACAAAAATCTAAAATCTAACACTTCACACATCATCAACTAAATCACATAGTATGTTTTAGAAGTTTGCATCTTCTTATTCTTAACTGTGAAAATCTACTTGCTAAAAATATAAATAAAACCATAAATTATTGACTCACAATGATTTATATTAGTAACAATTATATTTCATAACTTCATATTTAAATTTAATTAATAAACATATAAAAATTCAATATTTACAATTTTTTTCTGAATTATATGTTTATTTATCTATCTCTATATATCATATAAAAATGTAAACTGTATACACTATAAATATTAATAAATTAGTGACCATATAGATTAATGATTTATATTAGTAACTATTATCTTTTAGAACTTTATATTTAAATTTAATTAGTAAGTATATGAAATTTTTCTCTAAAATTATATATATATATATATATATATATATATATATATATATATATATATATATATTTATCTAATATTATGCCTATCTCATTAAAATATTAAATTAAATCAAATTATAAAGCCTATCCAAGAAAAAAGAGTTGTCTTTAATGCCATTTTTTGGAGTTTCTTGTGGATTTTTTGGCATGCAAAAATTTGAGTTGAAATCTTTTTTTTGTGTTATTTAAATTTGTTGGAGTTAATGCTTACATTCCACATTTAAGAAGTTGGTTTGTGATGGTTGAGAAATTCTCTCAACCTCTCTCTCTAAATTAGGAATAAGTTGGATCTCAGAAACTCTATTTAATAGAGTAATCTGACTATAATCTGTGTGTGTGAGTGTGTTTACACATACACCATTTGTGCATAATATGATTGTGTTTCTCTAATTGTGTATTTTAGCTATTTCCATCATGGTATCAGAGCTTTAGGTCGAAGCTAAGAGGACCTGTGCTGTGTGTAGAATTGGAACTAGAACTAGTGGCGTGAGACAAGTTGCGAGCTGCTAGGATCAGTTCGTTGCGTTCGCTGATTTGCTGCGTATATATTTAGGTGTGGCCGCTGCATTTCGAAAGAGGCCGAAGCAGTATTAAATCATGCAAATTAAAAAAATTCCCTAACCCTAAAGGTATGATTCTGTGACTGTAGACTGGCCAGAGCTTCACAGAAGAACACGAGAATCAGAAGCGGATGCTGCAAAGAAGCGATTCCACACTCCGTCTCAATGACACATCCAATGCCCCCGGCATCGGAGGTATTTAATGGAATTTCTAAGGAATAAGCGAATGGATATTGCATTTGACAGAACGCGTTAAAATGCCTTAGTCCTCTAAAGGAAATTGTTAAGTTTGGTAGGCAGATATCATTTTCACTTTTCTGTCAACGGTGATCAAAGAAGAGCCTGTTGGATGATCTTAATGTGAGGGTTACTGGATTTGGTGAGCGGATAATAGTTCTGTCACACGGAATTGGAGGCAACCAGTCGATGTGGAAAGATATTGTGCCATACCTGGTGCCTGATTTTAAGGTCAACGTATTCGATCTAGTTTTCTCTGGCAGTGTGGATCCCAGATTCCCAAGTATTCATATACCATTCAAAGGGAGAAACTTACTTGATCGCTACGGTGGTGAGCGGTACTGCGTGTAGTACTTACACAACGTGCGAGCTGGCGTGGAGCAGCGGCATCGATCTTCACTCAAATGAGACAGAGCGTGATGGTTTAGAAGGGCAGAAAGTATATATATATCATGCAATCAAAAAAATTCCAGAACATTTTTTTTTATAGCATGGTCGAATTATATGGATGTTTTATTCAACATGATGCTATGATATTTTCTGTGTGTTTTGTAGAGGGACAACGATATTATTCAGTGATAGATTTTCTACAAAATTTTAGAAGGTTGTTTTGTAGAAGTTTGTTGAAGGTGAATTTTCAAATAAAAAGGTCATGATGTAATAACTGATTCTAGATACATTCTGTATCTAGACGACTTCCCTAGATAACTGGCGAGTACAGCAGTTAGCACCCATGTATTTCAGTGGATGGGAGCTCGTCCATAGAATGACTAGGACTTCAGTGATTGCAATCAATTGTTTTCGAAGAGATCAAGTGGCAGCAAGGCTCAATATGGATGGTTGTCCAGATAGCATGGCAGTTGCGGATCTAGGGAAGGATCCTAGACAGTGGATGGACGTGAATGGATGTCATACAGTTTGTCTTGGTACCAGATGGACCTGTCAGTAAATAGCTCAAGGAGGTGCAGTTGGTGTTGAGAAGCTGACTGAATCCAACTGCAACTCTGCCCTTCACAGTGGGGGTTGCAGGCACAACTTCGTTAGACAATCTAATTAAAACTCTCAGTATTTGTTATTTTTCATATGGTACCAATCATTTTAAGGGATGTAGAGTTATGCCTTCATTCACGGCTAATGGAAGGTTTGGATGGACAAAATTCTCAACCTCTCTCTCTAAATTAGGAATAAGTTGGATCTCAGAAACTCTATTTAATAGAGTAATCTGACTGTAATCTGTGTGTGTGAGTGTGTTTACACATACACCATTTGTGCATAATATGATTGTGTTTCTCTAATTGTGTATTTTAGCTATTTCCATCAAAATTGGTTTTTTTAACTGCATATATTTGAGTTGAAATCTTGATTTGTGTTATTAAATTGGTGGTTTTGATTGCATATATGGATTCAACACCCTAAAAATTTCTAAGGCACTTCCATTGTGTAGAGTTTACCCATCAAGCTTGTGATTTCAATGAATTCCTTGGAGATTTTAAACAAATTAGATTGGAAAATTCCACCCAAAAAAATTCCAAAAAATCCTATTAAAGACAACTCTCATGAGTTCCATAATGAAACAGGTAGTTGAGCAATTAGTAAAACACCATGGTGGAAATGATCTGCTATCTCTATGAGAATATGAACATTGAGGATGAAAATCACTTCCTCTTAGAGTGCCCTGAGTACATCCGCATTAGATCTCAGTTTCATAATCGTTGTTGCATTACCGACCTTCCTAGTCTTTTAACATGTCAAAATTATAGTGAGCTGGAGCGGCTTCTCTCCAAGCACTTTGAGCATAGGAGTACAATTTTAAAATAAACTAAATAATTCTTTTCTTTAGATCCAATAGATCAAAGTTTGGTTTCAGTGGACGTTTAATTACCATCATCATCATCACATATA
Source organism: Pinus albicaulis (assembly GCA_034641835.2). Classification (NCBI taxonomy): domain Eukaryota; kingdom Viridiplantae; phylum Streptophyta; class Pinopsida; order Pinales; family Pinaceae; genus Pinus; species Pinus albicaulis. Next base: position 272,845,050 of record CM076584.1, on the reverse strand, counting down.
TATGAGTTTTAATAAAATTAAAAATAAACATATTTCTATACATATAAATAGAAGTGTAAAATTTATATAAATATAAATAATATTTTGAAAAATTTTAAATTTATCTCAATTTTAAATTGAATTTGTCTACCTAGCATGTGGAATAGCGCAGTTTTTTTTGCCAGAATCCGGTAAAATAAAATTCAAAAAATCTTTGCCGATTTTTTTCAAAATCTTCGACAGATTCTAAACCATTTTGCTGCTTTTTTAAACTACACATTTTAAATTTATCAATAATTAAACACATATTTTAAAATAACAAAAATTACACTTAAAAAAACCATAATCTTCATCTTTGAAATCAAAGTTGGTAAGGTGAACCATGACCGTGAAGATATTAAAAGTAAAAGTAGAATAGATTTTTAAAGGAGAAGAGTCACCCTCATATTTAAAAATAGGGACCCACACGTTCAATCTTTAGGGTGCATTTTGGAGGTTTATTTGAGTAGGTTAATGAAATCACTTTTGCTTTTTGCTTTATGATTTAGTGATATGATTTTTGATGATATAGTGTTTTGTTATTTAAATTATTTTTTAATATAAAAATACATTATTTAAAACATTAAATTTAATAATTTGAATAATAATTTAAAATCATCGTTAAAAAAATTTTATAATTTGTAAAAAAAAAGACCAAATCCCTGTTATGTATTAGTAATGAATTTCTTCTGATCAGCTGATAGTCTGAATTGTTTCCATCGCAGCATTTTATCAGCTTGCAGAAAGGCAGTTAGGTTTTCAGGAGAATAATCCATCAGTCATGGCCAGAAAATTTGAGAGCATGGCCTCATCCTCAGCCCCATCCCTTTAGAGAAAGAAATATGAATTCCTGACAAAGCCATTGGACTTGTTATCGGCAAGCGCGGCACCAACGTCAAGAATTTTCATCAAATCCCCAACATCACTTCTGTAAGAGTATCTCCTAGTGGGATAGCCAAAATACGCGCCACTTCAGAAGAAGCTATACAGACTGTTGCATTCTCCATTGAAAAAATCTTAAGCTTTTCGCTGAGCAAGACCAGCAGCAACTCCCCTGACTTCTTTATCTTCTGTTTCTGCAAATCATTGGAGGACCCGTGGCTCTCCATCAACGCCGCTTGCTTCGAGAAGTTCTTCCCTGAAAAAGATCCCGATCAGACGCACATATCGTTGTTCTGTCTCAAATCTAGAGTAGCTGTACCGTGCCAGGATTCGATGTGTGGATCTGGCATTGATAGCCTTTTGGCCGAGTTCTTTAATAAAACCTCCATTTTGGATGTAAATTTCTGCTCACATTGGGGCTTTTCGGAGTACAAAGAAAAGTTCCTGTCGTGCCTGGAAACCCTGCTCTGCCGACAGAAAGAAACGATGAGGTCCGTCAAGTTAAATGTTAGGTTCGGGAAGCAGGTTTTCTACGGCTCGAGTTCGAGCGAATTACAGCATGGGGGTTTCATGTCGGTGGAACTCTTGCAGGATCTTTGTAGGCGAGGGTTCTTGGAACACCGATTATTCCCAGTGTGCTCAGAGGCGGCGATTAAAGAACTGAAGCTTCGCCTTGAAACCCTGGGATACCTCAAAATGTCAAGCCGTAGGAAGATCATCGTCCATGTCACGTCTCTGCAACCTAGGCAGCTGCTGCAGCTTTATGTCTCTGTTCGCTTTGAAAGCGGTAATGGCGAGGACAGGGTTGTGATTACGAGAGTTCGAAGCCAGGTCAAGAAGCACGGGTTTGTTACTTTCTGTCATGAAGGGCAGGCAATGGCTGATTTCAGGCTGGAAGCCATGACGCAGGGGACAGAGATTGAAACCCTACCGGAAACGGTTGCAGAATGGATAAAGAAAGCGTGGAGGAATCGAACCCCCTTGTATTAGACCCTCCTAACAGCTTCCAGGTTATGGATATACGTTATAAAGAAGTAGAAACATACATAAGCGAGGAATGGAAATTATGTATTGCCCGCGTGAGCTTGAGGGAATTGTACAGAAAGGAGAAGGTAAGAAAGCGATGGGAATGCACATTAGGTAGCAGATGGTTTAAGATTACAGGCGATGGAGTAGCAGAGCAGATGGAGTACGCCATGGAGAATGTAGGTGCACTCGTTAGCGTAGCTGCGGTCCTCACTCAGCACATGGATTCCATGCCAAATAGTTGTTAACTCCTGTACTTTGCATGCAGAGTTATGTTTTAATTAGTGAATGTTTGAACATATACATAATATAAAAATGTAGTAATTTTGTTATGATGAAGTAAATATACATAATTATTAGGGACATAGTATGAACCTTATCACAGCACAATCGTGGTTTAAGGCCTCATTCCTAGTCCATGAGCTTTAGAGGCATCAATTGCTGCTTAAGACTCTAGTTTTATGGTCCAAAGTTTCCCTTTACAAGGCATATGTTATTATTATTAAAAGCATTATTTAGGAATTAAGTTTTATGGTCCAAAGTTTCCCTTTACAAGGCATATGTTATTATTATTAAAAGCATTATTTAGGAATTAAAAGAATATTTTAAGCTTTAATATGTTGGATTTTATTCTTGGAATATAGCTAAGGCCCCTGGAACCATCCCTAATGTGAAGGACCTTGTAATGGAGCCCACATAGTACTTCAAGAACATAGATTCATTTTATTTGACATGTTTAAGGGTTTGGACACTATGCATGGTCCTTGAGTTTTAAAAGTAATCTTTTAGGCCTAATACATTCTTTCTTGTAGTGAAAATTATCACATTATTCACTCACAAGTTGACAAGGTGAAAACTTCTTAAGGCTAAGGAAACATGGTTACCTAGGATTACAAGAAGCCAAAGTCTAAAAAAATCATCGACTAACATATCACACACAATAGGAAAACAATTAGAACATATTATGCCTAGTATACAAATAGGTTTCCTCTAAATGGGGCTAAGGAAAGTGCATTTGAAACTTGAGAATAACACAGTGAAACCCAGTGTGCCTTCATCATTCACGAAACAACCCCATTTTAATGGCAAGCCTAGGAATGGAATGCTTCAAAGTGAGGGATCACGTCATGATTTCTCACATTTTGAAACCTCAAAGAATGATTATAGGGAGAGTTTCAAAACATTGAATTTAGTGATGAATATGAACTGTCATATTATTTCCTTAAATCAACAAGTTAATTACTTGTGGTTTTCCACACCTATGAAGGTGATGCCTCCTCTTAAACATACCATTGTTGAAGTGGATTGTTTCCATTTATGCCAATATTTTCATGACTCCAAGTATTATATTATTGTCATTTGGATATATCCAAGATTGGTAGGACTCCTCTACCTTAGGAAAATAAGAAACTTTCCTCCACCTCTCAAAACAATCACACTAACATGCAATAAGTTGTGCCTTATAGAGAAAACAATTCCCATTTGTATTTTTTATTCTTTTGTAAAAACTAGAAATTGTACCTGAAGAGAAATAATGTGAAGAGGGCATGGGACCAAAACTACTATTAAAGAAAACCAAACAAAACAATTTTTCCATGGGTGAAAAATCTCCTTCTCAATTAAGGAACAAATCTCTTTGGATTTTGAATAAGGTAAGCTCATGTAATGGACCACCTCCTCCATGCTTCCCAATATCAAGGCCTTACAATGTGTTTTAATATTTAGTGAAGTTTCCAATGCATGTAACATCATCATATGCCCTTAGCACTGCTCAATTTGAGACAAGGTCTTCCTTGCTTGTGATTAGAATCAAGAGCCCCTACATCCAAATAGGCCACCTCTCTATTAAATGAGGCATATAATGCCATATAATTGGACAATGGATTTCTTGTCTTTTATTTTTAGTGAGGATTTATGATTTTGTGATCCATAACTATATTCTAGACATAAGGCAAGGCACAATAGCATGCCTCTTTATGTTTTAAGGAGATTAGGCCTTAAATGTACTTTTCCTTGTAAGGACCTATTGGCTTTAGATTCAATAATGTTAACAGTATTGGGTACATCCATAAATTATCCATTAAATTTAATCAAATAATTGAAGTAAGCATGTTGATCCATGTAATCATAGCAAACAAAATCTAATTACAAAGTGTAGCATGTCTTGTTGATAGCACAAAACATTCAGTTGCCAATAAGGGGAGTATCACCCGATCAAGGCCCCTATTAGGCCTATACTAGTTTGGTATGGCAAGATCCACCAATATGCGGGCATATTTTCCACTAAAGGATATTAAGAACATAAGTTCTTCATATTGAAAATAATTTTAATCTAATCTATATGACTATCTATTTAATTCTAAGTTAATTTTACTTATCTATTTATCTATTCAAGTGGGGAGAAAATGAGAAAAATGAAATATGAGATAGAATGATAAATTATTATGTTATGGAAAGAACTCACAAACTTAATATTAAACCCAGATGCATATGTATTTTTTAGGAATGGAGAATTAATTATATATCAAAATATACATACTCACATATAATATAAGATGAGTTGATTAATTCTACTAGATCACAGAAAATAACTTGTCATGAAAAGAAGCAAGAACTGAACATAACTCAAAATTTAAGAAATGAAAAGCTTATATGAAATCACTCATTGTCCAACCCAAATTAACTAATAGACATAGTTCTTCAAACTTATCTTCAAAGTTGATAAAAATATACAATCTTGATAACATTTTTTTCCAATCCCTTTCTTATTGAAAGAGGTGGTATTTATATTGATCTAATAAATTATCTTTTTGTTCAAAATCCTTCGATATTTTGTTACAACAACCTCAATCATTCAACAAAGAATTATTGGGAAATTATTCTGATTATTTTCTAGATTAATTATATTGATATAAATTATTTGTATTTGTATTAAAATATATTCTCTTATATTTCTTTAGAATGTTGAACATGTCCTATATTTTATTGGTATACAAGATTTCTTTTTTTATCCTCTACCTTTACTTATACTCCTAATCTTTAGGATTATTCTATTCTCTATCAATTGAAAAATAAAACAAAAGCCATAACACACTTGCTCAAAATCATTTGAAATCAAGTATTTACAATTAAAAAACATTAGAGTTCAACTATTTTCATTTAAAAATAACTATTTTTACTCAATTTAATCTCTACATAATAGGACTTAGACTGAGACATTTTTGCAGAGGTGTTGTAAATGCGGAGGAAGTTTTCATTGTGCTTCCTCCGCACTTTCTCGAACCTGTAATCCAACCACTCTAGGACTACACAACCATAACTACCACTCTTCTACTCGCCATAATTATAAATATGAGCACTTTGAAGCTACTACGTTCAAGGGAAAGGAAACACAATGATGGATTTACAACACGTCCCTAGATAAATCATCTATCACAGACAAGAAGACTGCCATCTAGATTTTTTATCATCCCAATGCCTTAGATGCAATATTGAAAACCTACAACATTTTGCTTTAGCTAAAGGCTTAAGCAAGAGTTAGGGTGATAGTAACAATGTAACATGAACCGCATGTGAAGACAAAGGAATTACCATCATTTCTACAGTGATGATAATCGAATTGAAATAAAACAACTAATATTATCCATGAATCAGATGTTAGCAATATAAAAGAGCACACAAACCACCATTTCAACCCATTGGATATCAGGATGATATGATCAAAGGAGGATTAAATGCTAGCAACTATTGGTATCAAATTGAGAGGTGGCACAAGTATGCCATCATTTTGAACTGAATTGAGAAATATTTCACACACATTCCACACAGAAGTGTAGCGATTTAGATCTGCAAGTAGTAATGATGAAGCCAATGTAATCACCGTCTATTGGAAAAAGGAAGTGTTGCGAGTTTACGAGAGTTATAAAACATCAACCAAGGGAGGGAAGCTAGAAAAATAACTAAGAGGGGAAATTTCAGAGTCTATGAGAGTTCAATAGAGTAGAACAGTATGCGATGGCAATAAGAAGAGTAGCGCAATAATGACACGGTGGATAGATAAAGCTACGATATTAAAAAAGATAATTTAAGGGAATGGCAGCAACAAAGAGTGTACAGCGAGGAAGAGCCTATATTTCTTGTTGATCTAGAATAATGTGATTATGGAAGAAGAGATGGCATTGAGAGAATCAAATATGACAGAAGGTAAATAGTGGAATTCGTCTATCAGTGGTGTCCCAACCGTTCTAGGTGGCCTACAAAAGAGAGGGCCCTTTCCGCTCAAGAGGATGGTTTACATAGTAGGTCATAGCTGCACCAATTCAGTTAACCCGACAAGGATTATGGGAGAGCCTTGTGATTATGAGAGGGCCCTCCGATCTAGAGAAATTGCTGCAATGTAAATAGTAACAATAAAAATTTATTCGATTATAATGTTTTCTGTTGACAATATGGGCATATGGTGGGCTTCCAAAGCATTATAAATCTTGTTGGGCAAGGAAACTGAATAATTTGGTCAATGATATAAGATTCCATTTGTTTGTTGTTAATGCTACAAAAAAAACTCTCTTGGATGCAAGAAATACTCAAATTTTCTCAAACCCATGGTGATCGCAGAAGGACTGAGTGGCTAGGAACAAGTTACAATTTTGTGTTGGGGGCTTGTTGGAGGCTGAAATTTTTTGAAATTTTTTATTTATACAAACTTTGATTTGAAGAACAAAACTCTTTGGCATTTTTTCTTTTTAGATATCCCATTGTGTTGATTGAATGAATGTAGGTATTATGAAATTGAATCTTTCTTCTTAATGAAAATCTTTAAAGAATATAAAAAATGATGCTTTTTCGTATTAGTGATTAATAGTTTCTATTAAAGTTGTTGGTGTAAATTAATGTTTATTATTTAAAAATTGGAAATAGTAATAAATATTTAATCTACAAATGTGGAATAAAAAATGAACATACTATTCAGAAACCTTGAATACCAAGAATTGTTCTTTTCTAGTTTAAAACTGACCATCCTTATAATGATTGTATGTTACATTACAAATTAAAGTTTTTGTTCCTAGTTGAATTAATTTTATGTTTGCATAATAAATTTCCCTTTGCACTCCCTTCTCCCACACATATGTCATCCTCCATGCATCCTTCATTCCTCACAAATTCATAGATCTATGAAATTGTTGTCTCGCATGATTAAATCTGTAAAAAAATTCAATGAAAAGGAGCTTAAAATGAAATATTGAAGGATAAACGCATTAACAACTCCTATCTTTCTCTTAGTGTTAGAGCATTCACCAAAGAAACGACCTGCCACTCTACCCAATGATTCCAAAAATTACGCAATTTCATTACTATTTGGTTTAATAATAATGTGGTCCATGAGAGTTCTAGTTATTGATTTTTATTCTGAATCTAAGAATGCTATCAATTAGTGTACTTCAAGATTAATTATATTAACAACTTCTATCAAATTTTGACAATATATGCTAGTGGTTATTGTGAAAGAGCAAAGTGATAATACAGAGAAAACATGACAAAGAGCAAGGGGTTTCAGCTAGGAACACCTAGAGCTTTAAGTATCTTTGTTAATTCCTTTGTTTTGATAGTCACCTGCAACAAGACGCTCATCAGTAAGGTCAATTATGTAAATAGCACATAAGGTTTTCCAATTGAAAATATTTGCAAATTTGATTATGTAGACAGAAAATACTTCAAATCATGTTTAGCTAATTATTTCTAGTGTGTTGATTTAGCCAAGAAATTCGTCGACGTGAAATTTATTCGGAAAACTGCAACATTGTGGATGAAATTTTTTATCACACTCAAATAATACAGATTCAACGCACTTTGACATTGAGGCAAATGTTATATTCACTAGCAAGTAAAATGTGAAATATTCATTATTTTTAGTTCAAAAACCACTCTCTCTAATTGTGTCTATTACATTACAAATTAAAGATTTTGTTCCTAGTTAAATTAAAATGCTCCCCGCACAGCTAAATAAGTTAAAAAATTAATGGAAAATATTCTAAAATAATTTTCTGCCTGCGCAAAAAAGTTAAAATATATTTGGATGGTTTTATGTGTTTTATGAATATACCCCATCCTCTGCACATCTTTCATTACAAACAGATTCACAACTCTATGCAATTTTTCTCCTGCACGACTAAATATTTATAGTTTTTAAATGGAAAAAAACTTTAAATGAAATAATAAAAGCTAAATGCACTAGCAATACATGTCTTGTTATCAGTGTCACAATACTAACCGAAGGAATCCCCCCTTTTATCCCGCACATACTTCGTCCTTCGCACATCCTTCATTCCTAATAGATTCATAGCTCTATTCAAATTGTCTCCCGCGCAGGTAAATATGAAAAAGTTGCAAATACAAAAGATTTTAAGATTAATTTCGTGTAGGTATTTACGCTAAATGATATAAATTGAAAGTTGTTTTCCATGCATGTTCAATAATTAATGTTTTTACCTAAGATAATTTGTATATATGTAATAGGAAAATGTGAAACATTATTACATTATGAATTAAAGTTTTTTTTCATAGTTAAATTAATTACGCGTTCATAGAATAAAGTTCACTCTACACCCTCGTTCTCCCACACATACTTCATCTTCTACACATCTTTCATTTTACACAAATTCATAGCTCTATGTAATTGCTCTCCCACACAACTAAATTTTAAAAAAAATTAACTGGAAAATAGTTTATAATTAATTTCATCATTGCATAATAAAGTTCCCTGTACACCATCGTAATCCCGTACACACCCCTTCCTCCACACAGTGAAAGCTCTGCATAAGGAAAGCTTCACACAATGAAACATAATAATATTAATTCGATTTTTGTTTATAGTTACATTAATTATTTGTTGACTGAATAAAGTTCCCTTTGCACCCCCATTCTCCCACACATACCTCATCCTCTACACGCCCTTCGAACAATGAAAGTTTTCATTGTGCGGAGTACGAAAGAGGAATCAAAACTTTTATCGTAAAAAATGCAAAACAAAACAAACCTACCTTAATCAATCTGTATATTAAGCGAATATGTACATATTTAATACGCAAATGTGAATATTATCTCATTACGAATTAAAGTTTTTGTTCATAGATAAATTAATTAGGTGACCATGGAACAAAATTCCCTCTACACCTCTATTCTCTCGCACATACCTCGTCCTCCACACATCCTTCATTACACAGATTCATAGCTCTATGCAACTGCTCTTCTGCAAAGCTAAATTTGTAGAATTTTTGAGTGAAAATGTGAAGTTTGGATTTCGTTAAGATAAGAAGCTAGCTTACATTATTATCGCTTTCTTCCTGTTCTTCCTTTCCAATATCCCTCCGTGCTAGATTCATCCTTATCTGTGGTTGTCTAATTGGAGTGGCATCATCTTTAATGTAGATGTGGTGCTGGAAAATCTCAGAGTGACTCTATTTAATCATGCTTTATTCATTACAAAGAGAATCTGGTTACATATTATACATGATTATATTTCTATTTTGACTTGAAAGATAGATACTTGAATTATTGATCTGTCTTTATGTCTTATTTCAAAAGAGTAGTAACTCTTCTTAATTCAGTATGGTTCAATAGTAGTTTCATTAGCAACAGATCGAAATGCATTAAGGAAAGGATACCAAGGAATAATAGAAAGGAGACGAAAACTTGTATAGCCTGCTAAGGCAAGGCACCTATGTAGCAATACTGTTTCATTGAATAGTTACAATTTAATATGTAATATTGTATGGTTGCTGAGTTTAGATGAACTATGAGCCACATGTATTTCTGGTTTCTTAAATTTTGTGTCCATTGTGAATAAATGTATCTATAGGATGTTTTACTTCTTATATTTCCCTTATTGTATACAAGTTCACTTGACCTGTTCCAATAACTGATATTTTGAGAATATACTCAGTTCTACTGTGTCATGCCTTCTTGACTTCTATTTTAGTGGTTGTATAAATTCAGTGCAATTTCCTTTTACTGGTAGTTTTCTTTTGAATTTTACTTCCTCAAACTCCAGATTTCTAAACATGTAGTTGCATACTCGTTGTAACTTATTACATATTTCCAGAATTGTAATTATGGCTATGCAGCCAGACTGTTTCATTGATTTGCTATAATTTAAGATGTAATATTGTATGTTTTTTGAGTTTAGATGAACTATGAGCCACATGTATTTCTGGTTACTTAAATTGTGTCTGTTGTGAATAAATGTAATTGTAAGATGTTTTACTTCTTATATTTCCCTTATTTTATACAAGTTCATTTGACCTGTTCCAGTAACCGGTCTATTGAGAATCTACTCGGTTCTACTGTGTCATGCCTTCTTGACTTCTATTTTAGTGGCTGTATAAATTCAGTGCAGTTTCCTTTTACTGGTAGTTTTCTTTTGAATTTTACTTCGTCAAACTCCAAATGTCTAAACATGTAGTTGCATAATCGTTGTAACTTATTACATATTTCCAGAATTGGAACTATGGGTATGCAGCTAGACTTTTTTATTGAATAGTTACAATTTAATATGTAATATTGTATGGTTACTGAGTTTAGATGAACTATGAACCACATGTATTTCTGGTTACTTAAATTGTGTCTGTTGTGAATAAATGTATCTATAAGATGTTTTAATTCTTATATTTCCCTTATTTTATAGGATTTAAATTACCCGTAGGAATCAAGTTAATTTTCAATAAACATTTGAATCTGTAATTTCTGAGATTTAAGTTAACGAGACATTCGAATCCTAATGTCTAAGATTTAAATTAAATTCTCGTCACCAATATATATATATATATATATATATATATATATATATAAACTCTCTTCCTTGTTATACACAACAACTAAGTTGTAGGTAGACATATTGTTGAAACATCTTGACTCACCTCCAGAACTACTCAAATTCCTTTATTCAAAATTCATAGTTGCAGATAGAAACTTTACTTGAGTCGAATATATGAAGGGTTGCGTAGAATCTTAACGTCTTATTTTTCTTATTTTAAAACAACAAAACACAACCCATATATTTCAATAAAATAAATGAAATGAAATATATATCTGATTAGCCTTATTTTCCATGTTCTTTCCAAAAAAAAAAAAATTGTTAATTTCCATTTTTCTAAAAATTATTAGTCTAAATAGTATAAATTATTTTTACCTTAAAATTTGCCAAATTTTTAAATAGAGATTATACAAAATTATTAGTGTCTAAACTTTAAAATAAATTTCCAACCTTAAAATTTTCCTTGCTCTCAGTTTTTTGTGTTCGTTATTCATTATTATAATTAAATTATATACATAATATATGTCACGAACTCGCCAAAGTATACTTTCCCTTATCAAAGTCACAGGTCCTATAGAATGGTTTGTGGCGAAACCACTAGATGACTATGTAACACAACTTATACATAAAGAGATTTATAGTAGAAGAATGGATAACATAAATTCTAAAATAATAGGTCAATTAACTGGTTTTCTCTTTCAAACAACTGCATCACTATCTGATAACCCTCTGCATCTCTACAGAGATTCATTTACTCTATGGCTAATTTAACATTAGGAATACTACTTGAACAAAAAAACAACATTTACATGCAACCTATATAACGAATCTCATTTCGATATATCTCCCATTTTAATGGGGTCTATCACATTTCGAGAAAAACACATTAGCCATAAAATTTTCCCATTGAAACAAAAAGTGATTTGATACAAAACATCTAGGTTTTAATCTTATATAGCTAATTGTTTCAAATAGATTCTTAATAAAATGAAAAATATTCAATGTAAAACACATGCACATTAACATATAATTGTGATATTTTCCCTTCTTTCCAACTTAGTCCATCCTTCTAGAAAAATCCCTTTTAATGAAGCAAATATATCCATATTGATCCACTGATATCTCTGTTCACCAACAACTATTCCATTTTGGAATTATATTTCTCAAAACTATGCTCATTGAATTTATGCATCTATATTAGTAAATGCCCCTACAGTCAATCTCTGGAATAGATCTAAATAGAAGTTCTTCATTTTAATATCCATAAAACACAACCACTTTAAGGCAAACTGTGTACATGTGTCATTTCTCCCATAAATTCTTAGGCAAAGTTTTTAAAGCATACATGTCATGTTGGATTTCTCCCATTAACTTTAAAGCATGTTTTCTGTAAGTGCATAAAATAATTTTGCAAACCATGTAAATGTCATTTGTCTCAAGCTTTAAGGCCTAAAAATTGAACCTAAAGTAGCTGAAATCTCATAGGCTTTTGAATTTCCATAGGATTTTATTCTGTCTGTTGAGGGTTAACTTCTAAAAGTTCGAAAGGAAGAGTCTGTAAAGGGCCAGGTAGCCTCTAGATCTCATCTTTTATCAAAGGTGACATATCTAATAAATGCCCCTACAGTCAATCTCTTTAACAGATCTAAATAGAAGTTCTTAATTTTAATATCCATTAACCTCAACCAATTTAAGGCAAACTGTGTACATGTGTCATTTTTCCCATAAATTCTTAGGCAAAGTTTTTAAAGCATACATGTCATATTGGCTTTCTTCGATTAACTTTAAAACATGTTTTTTGTAAGTGCATAAAATAATTTTTCAAACCATGTAAATGTCATTTCTCTCAAACTTTAAGGCCTAACAATTGAACCTAAAGTGGTTGAACCCTCGTAGGATTTTGAACTTCCATAGGATTTTAGTCTGTCTCTTGAGGGTTAACTTTTACAAGTTCTAAAGGCAGGGTCTGTAAAGGGCCAGGTAGCCTCTAGATCTCATCTTTTATCAAAGGTGACATATCCAGTAAATGCCCCAACAGTCAATCTATTTAACAAATATAAATAGAAGTTCTTCATTTTAATATCCATTAAACTCAACCACTTTAAGGAAAACTATGTAAATCAAAGTTCTAGGACTTGAGTCGAAGTGCTAGAATACTTTGGAATTTACTTCCTAGAATATCAATTATAGGATTTACCCTCTCAAATATATGAAGGGTTGGGTGGAATCTTAACCTCTTATTTTTATTCTTTTAAAACAACAAAACACAACCCATATATTTCAATAAAATAAATGGAATGGAATCAATATCTCATTAACCTTATTTTCCATGGTTTTTCCAAAAAAAAAATGTTAATTTCCTTTTTTTCTAAAAATTATAAGCCAAAATTATTTTTACCTTAAAATTTGCCAAATTTTTAAATAGAGACTATACAAAATTATTAGTTTCTAAACTTTAAAATAAATTTCCAACGTTAAAATTTTCCTTGCTCTCAGTTTTTTGTGTTCGTTATTCATTATTATAATTAAATTATATACATAATATATGTCGCGAACTCGCCAAAGTTTTTAAAGCATACATGTCATGTTAGCTTTCTCCTATTAACTTTAAAGCATGTTTTTTGTAAGTGCATAAAATAATTTTTCAAACCATGTAAATGTCATTTCTCTCAAGCTTTAAGGCCTAAAAATTGAACGTAAAGTGGTTGAAATATCATAGGATTTTGAACTTCCATAGGATTTTAGTCTGTCTCTTGAGGGTTAACTTCTACAAGTTCTAAAGGCAGAGTCTGTAAAGGTCCAGGTAGCCTCTAGATCTCATCTTTTATCAAAGGTGACATATCCAATAACTGTGATATTTTCCCTTCTTTCCAACTTAGTGGACATCCTTCTAGAAAAATCCCTTTCAATGAAGTAGATATATCCATAGTGATCCAGTGATATTTGTTCACAAACAAATATTTCATTTTGGACTTTTATATCTCAAAACTATGCTCATTGAATTTATGCATCTATATTTTTAAACTACTTGAAACTATTTTATTACACCATAGGAATCATTTCGATATATCTCCCATTTTAATGGGGTGTATCACATTTCGAGAAAAACACATTAGCCATAAAATTTTCCCATTGAAACCAAAAGTGATTTGATAAAAAAAATAGGTTTTAACCTTATATAGTTTAATTGTTTCAAATAGATTTTTCATAAAATGAAAAATATTCAATTTTAAACACATGCACATTAACATATAATTGTGATACTTTCCCTTATTTACAACTTAGTGGACATCCTTCTAGAAAAATCCATTTTAATAAAGTAGATATATCCATAGTGATCGACTGATATTTGTTCACAAACAACTCTTCCATTTTGGACTTTTATATCTCAAAACTATGCTCTTTGAATTTATGCATCTATATTTTTAAACTACATGAAACTATAACTATTTTATTTCACCATAGGAATCATTTCGATATGTCTCCCATTTTAATGGGGTGTATCACATTTCGAGAAAAAACACAATAGCCATAAAAGTTTCCCATTGAAACCAAAAGTGATTAAATACACAACATAGGTTTTAACCTTATATAGGTAATTGTTTCAAATAGATTCTTGATTTAAAATGAAAAATATTCAATGTAAAACACATGCATTAACATTTAATTGTGATACTTTCCCTTCTTCCAAACTTAGTGGAAATCCTTTTAGAAAAATCCATTTTAATGAAGTAGATATATCCATAGTGATCCAGTGATATTTGTTCACAAACAACTATTCCATTTTGGACTTTTATATCTCAAAACTATGCTCATTGAATTTATGCATCTATATTTTTAAACTACTTGAAACAATTTTATTACACCATGGGAATCATTTAGATATATCTCCCATTTTAATGGGGCGTATCACATTTCGAGAAAAACACATTAGCCATAAAAATTTCCCATTGAAACCAAAAGTGATTTGATACAAAGCATAGGTTTTAACCTTGTATAGTTTAATTGTTTCAAATAGATTTTTAATAAAATGAAAAATATTCAATGTAAAACACAGGCACATTAACATATAATTGTGATACTTTCCCTTCTTTCCAACTTAGTGGACATCCTTCTAGAAAAATCCATTTTAATGAAACAAATATATCCATAGTGATCCATTGATATTTGTTCACAAACAACTCTCCCATTTTGGACTTTTATATCTCAAAACTATGCTCATTGAATTTATGCATCTATATTTTTAAACTACTTGAAACTATAACTATTTTATTTCACCATAGGAATCATTTTGATATGTCTCCCATTTTAATGGGGTGTATCACATTTCGAGAAAAAACACAATAGCCATAAAAGTTTCCCATTGAAACCAAAAGTGATTTGATACAAAACATAGCTTTTAACCTTATATAGGTAATTGTTTCAAATAGATTCTTAATTTAAAATGAAAAATATTCAATGTAAAACACATGCATTAACATATAATTGTGATACTTTCCCTTCTTCCAAACTTAGTGGACATCCTTTTAGAAAAATCCCTTTTAATGAAGCAGATATATCCATAGTTATCCACTGATATTTGTTCACAAACAACTATTCAATTTTGGACTTTTATATCTCAAAACTATGCTCATTGAATTTATGCATCTATATTTTTAAACCAATTGAAACTATTTTATTACACCATAGGAATCATTTCGATATATCTCCCATTTTAATGGGGTGTATCACATTTCAAGAAAAACACATTAGCCATAAAAGTTTCCCATTGAAACCAAAAGTGATTTGATACAAAAAATAGGTTTTAACCTTATATAGTTTAATTGTTTCAAATAGTTTTTTAATAAAATGAAAAATATTCAATTTTAAACACATGCACATTAACATATAATTGTGATACTTTCCCTTCTTTCCAACTTAGTGGACATCCTTCTAGAAAAATCCCTTTTAATGAAGCAGATATATCCATAGTGATCCACTGATATTTTTTCACAAACAACTCTTCCATTTTGGACTTTTATATCTCAAAACTATGCTCATTGAATTTATGCATCTATATTTTTAAACTACTTGAAAATATAAGTATTCTATTACACCATAGGAATCATTTCGATATGTCTCCCATTTTAATGGGGTGTATCACATTTCGAGAAAAAACACAAATTAGGCATAAAAGTTTCCCATTGAAACCAAAAGTGATTTGATACAAAACATAGGTTTTAACCTTATATAGTTTAATTGTTTCAAATAGATTTTTAATAAAATGAAAAATATTCAATGTAAAACACATGCATTCTTATACACCCTTATGTCTACGTAAAGTAGTGTGAGTGATTCCATGGGTCCTCTACACCCTTCATAGGGTATAATTGGGACATGTAGTATTAACTTATACAAGTTCTAAATGCCGAGTCTGTAAAGGGCCACGTAGCCTCTGGATCTCATCTTTTCTCAAAGGTGACATATCCAGCAAATTCCCCTACAATCAATCTCTGTAACAGATCTAAATATAAGTTCTTCATTTTAATATCCATAAACCTCAACCACTTTAAGACAAACTGTGTACATGTGTCATTTCTCCCATAAATTCTTAGGCAAAGTTTCTAAAGCATGTACATGTCATGTTGGCTTTCTCCCATTAACTTTAAAGCATGTTTTTTGAAAGTGCATAAAATAATTTTGCAAAGCATGTAAATTTCATTTCTGTCAAGCTTTAAGGCCTAAAAATTGAACCTAAAGTGGTTGAACTCTCATATAATTTTTAACTTCCATAGGATTTTAGTCTGTCTGTTGAGTGTTAACTTATACAAGTTCAAAAGGCAGAGTCTGTAAAGGGCCAAGTAGCCTCTGGATCTCATCTTTTCTCAAAGGTGACTTATCCAATAAATGCCCCTACAGTCAATCTCTGTAAGAGATCTAAATAGAAGTTCTTCATTTTAATATCCATAAACCTCAACCAAAGGCAAACTGTGTACATGTGTCATTTCTCCCATAAATTCTTAGGAAAAGTTTTTAAAGCATGTACATGTCATGTTGGCTTTCTCCCATTAGCTATAAAGCATGTTTTTTGTAAGTGCATAAAATAATTTTGAAAAGCATGTAAATGTCATTTCTCTTAAGCTTTAAGGCCTAAAAATTAAACCTAAAGTGGCTGAACTCTCATAGATTTTTGAACTTCCATAGGATTTTAGTCTGTCTATTGAGTGTTAACTTCTACAAGTTCTAAAGGCAGAGTCTATAAAGGGCCAGGTAGCCTCTGGATCTCATCTTTTCTCAAAGGTGACATATCCAGTAAATGCCCCTATAGTCAATCTCTGTAACAGATCTAAATAGAAGTTCTTCATTTTAATATCCATAAACCTCAACCACTCTAAGGCAAACTGTGTACATGTGTCATTTCACCCATAAATTCTTAAGCAAAGTTTTTAAAGCATGTACATGTCATGTTGGCTTTCTCCCATTAACTTTAAAGCATGTTTTTTGTAAGTGCATAAAAATAATTTTGCAAAGCATGTAAATGTCATTTCTCTCAAGCTTTAAGGCCTAAAAATTGAACCTAATGTGGTTGAACTCTCATAGAATTTTGAACTTCCATAGGATTTTAGTCTGTTTGTTGAGTGTTAGCTTCTACAAGTTCTAAAGGTAGAGTCCATAAAGGGCCAGGTAGCCTCTGGATCTCATCTTTTCCCAAAGGTGACATATCCAATAAATTCCCCTACAGTCAATCTCTGTAACAGATATAAATATCTCAGTAACAAATATAAATAGAAGTTTTTCATTTTCATATCCATAAAGCACTATCACTCTAAGGAATTTCTCCCATGCATTTAATGATCATGTGTTATTTCTCCCATGCATTTGCAATAAATGTCAATTTAATATATATTTTTATTGAATTTTTTTTTCCAGGGATAAGAAAACCATTAAATATGGTTGAAAAATGGAAATTATGCAGAAGTTTCTTGCTATCCCAATCCAAGGAAATCATTGATTACATATTTGCTTTCCAATATTGTGACTAGCAAAGTCATCCAAAGGAAAATGAATATATCGGGAAGAACAACAAACAACGAGGCATATTATATTGGATTGGTAGAAGGCTTGGGAACAACTATGGAGTATGGATCAAATGGAATTATAGTTTTCAGCAATTCTAAACTTGTGTGCAACCAAATGAATGGCGTGTACCAAGTTAAGATGGACAGGCTAAAAGAAATGCATGGAATAGTAAACAATATTGTTAGCCAATTTCAATTTTTTAGTATAAGACATTGTACAAATTTGAATAAGATGTCTGTTGATCTATTTTGTGGAACAATGCCAATTCAGGATTCATCTATCAAAGATGAATTAATAGATGAATTAGAATTATACGGGGCAATTCCAATGCAAGATTCATCTCTCAAAGATGAATTAGTTTTGAGACGCTCTTCTTCAAAAATTCAAGATTCATCTCTCAAAGATGAATTAGCTTTGATACACTCTTCTTCAAAAATTCAAGATTCATCTCTCAAAGATGAATTAGTGTTGAGACGCTCTCCTTCAAAATTTATTGATGGAGATTGTAGCATATCTTGGATATGTGTGTGTTTTGTACTTATAAATGCGTCTTTTTTAATGACCATGTGCTTTTTTCAATTATATACCAAGTGTGCTCCCACCACACCATGTAAAGCGCAACTTGGTGAACTTCACATTTGCAACAAGTGGTGAACTTCACATTTTTATAAAATTAAAATGGGGGGACTTGAACAAATTTTTGTTTAAATGGAGTTTCACTTCTTTTTTAATGACAATGTGTTTTTTTCAATGTTATACCAAGTGTGCTCCCACCATGTAAAGCGCAATTTGGTGAACTTAACATTTTTATAATTTTTTTTTGCTTAAATTGAGTTTCACACATCAATTAGTGTTTTGAAAGTTGTGTTTTATATAATTTGTGTACACTAAATTACATTAATTTTCTGAATTTTATTTTGAATTTATTTTAAATTAGTCATTTAAAAAAATAATTGTAAATGTCCACCGTAGATATATATATCATGGAGAATGAATGAGGAAGATCAACAGAATCCCATATCTCTACGAGAGGGGGGGATCAGGGATCGATGGATTTTCATGGTATTTAAATATAATCTTAAATCTCCATACATGTGTGTACATATGGAATTGATTTTTTATCAACTTTGTGATTTAAATTAATTGTTAATAAGTTTCATTTTTTAATTTTTAGGAGCTAAGAGGAGAAGGGCCTCTACTCCATCCATGAAGCATGCCCATGGTTCACCCAGTTGTGGTATGGTTCACGCAATTTAATCAATGAATATGTACATGTATTTATATGTATGAATGTATTTTTTAATTGATTATAAATTCGTATTTGTTTATGAAACTTCTCTCTCATCTCGAGAGGTTGGTGGTGGTTCAAATCCCCTTAGAGGGCCATCAATAAGTGCTAGCAGGTTGTGTGAAGGTGGTGATATTTATACCCCCGGAGGCCAATCAACGGCTAGTGGTGTTAGTTCTCAGCAGGGTCATTCTGGTTCTCAACACTTTTAGGGTGGGAAAGATGCTAGCCAACCACATCCACGTTACCATCAATTTGAAGATTTTTTTCAGTCAATTTATACAAATTTGTTTACATGTATTTTTTTCTAATATACAAAATTTTATATATCGATTCAGAGGCTGAAAATGCTCCAAATTTTGGTCGAAAAAGACGTAGGGTAGAACACTTCATTTAAGAAGAAGGTTTTCCACCCACCAAGACATATCTGGCCGACATTTCTAATATACCGTGGGAAAGAAACATGCAGCAATGCACCTTAGAAAGGTGTCAAAATATTCATACAAAATTGCAAGAGATATCGTGTCTTTGACTCTACTTGTTGAGAGTCAACAAAGCTTGGAAATAGTTACACATTCTTTAGGCCAACTAGTAGATGTGTACCAAAAGCTTGGGCCAACCACGGATACTTTTGTGGATGTCATGAGAAAAATAAAGGAAACAGTGATGGGACCCGATAAATGGGAGGCTGTTAAAGAAAGAGCTACAAAAACAATGGAAAAGTCTATGTTTAATTTCAAAGAAGGGTCGAAAAGAAAGATGCTGAAGGTGAAATATTACAAGCACCCTGATATATCTCATTATTTATATGATAGACATCTTGCGGCTTATGGAATAATCCCATGGAACGACGAGGTTCCACTTTATTTTTCAAAAATATTTTATGCAGAATTCTTTTTGAAAATGAAACCCAATTACAATGACCTTCCCTCTGAATTTTTTGGTCCTGGGAAGGGTCGATTGTGTGACCGTAAGGGTGCTAGGCGTGATGCTAAGTTGCCTTGTCATGAGCCACCATTGGTTAGTCAACCTGTTCTTGTCGAAACAATACAGTCAGAGATAGAAGCCACTTCTCAAATTAGTTGAGAAGCAAGGGATGCCATCATCAGAAATGTTCACAGTGGATTGGGTGGAGTCGATGTTTTTCTGAATCGACAAAGAGCACGTGAGAATGCATGCGTCAATTTTGTGTATTAGATAGATGAATATATTGACAACATGAGTGTTGAAGATCTTAAAACATATGCAAAGAATTTTTGCAATGGTTGGCATGACCTAATTGTTCATGAGGAAGAGGGAATGGGAACGGTATGTGTTAATGGTTAGGATTCAATTATTTTAACACATACATACATTAATCTAAAAAAAATGTATTATTATATGTTAACACCATTTCCAGTTGTCACGCTTGATGAATGACGAAAATGTTAATATCACGTTCGAAGCCTCAGGTTCAAACAATCAAGATGAGTCTCACCATCAAGATATGTTGGCAAATGTTAGTGTTTTTTAAACTTGATATTTTTAAAATAAATAATTGTGCACACATGTACATTTTCATGTATATATAATAAAATGTTTTAACAAATTCTGATTCTGTCAGATGTTTTTGGGATGGCAGTACCTTCTTCTTCCTTGGGAGATGTACCTTCTACTTCCTTAGGAGATGTTCCAGGTTCACGACAAGTATGGACAATTTTTCACTTTTAAAATTTATGTTTTTAAGTTATATATTCCACGTCAAAATGTTCCATTAAAAAATGAGATATATCTATATCTAGAGTTATTTTAAATTTTTTGAATTTTACGGTTTTGGAGATTTTATTTTGGAGCCTCCCTTAGGAGATGTGCCAAATCCACCTGCATAAGTATTCAATTTTTCACTTTTAAATATATATGTTTTTAATTTATAATTTGTAAATTGAAGTTTAAAAGTTTTATTATAAATTGAGATCTTGATCTTGAGTTATTTTATACTTAAATTAAATTTTTTAATTTTAGGTTTCTATAGAGGAATTATTTTCTCCATGGACTCTAGTGATGGAGATAGAAACATCCACAGCATTTCAACCATTTGAACAAGTTGTCTAATTTTTTTTTTAATATTATTGAAAATATATATATATGCATTTTGATTTGAAATTTTTTAATATGTATATATATAACTGTTCCTTTACCTTTGCCTTTACCTTCACCTTCTGTTTAAGGACCCTTGGATCCTTGTAAGGGTCTTTACCTTCGGTTCTTAATGACCCTCGGATCCTTATAAGGGTCTTTACCTTCGGTTCTCTCTTACATGGTTTTTGCAACATTAAAACACCTTTAGGCGTGGCGTGGGGTTGTTGTTGGGGCGTGGGGTGGCACCATGGGGTGGCACCGTGGGATGGCATCGTGAGGGTTGTCGTTGGGGCATGGGGTGGCACCATGAGGGTTGCCATTGGGGCGTGGGGTGGCACCGTGGGATATATATTGTACAGTTTACTACTGGAGATGTTCCCATGGGGGAAGCTATAGCTGATGAGCAACAAATAGAGAGGGAACCTCATGAGGTATTGCATCAATTTTTTTTTATATTTATTTTTTACATGAAGTTCTATATATTCTCACTCAATTTTAAAACATCAAATTTTAATGTTTGTACATGCATTGTGTATAGGTTCCCCATGCTTTGCAGGATAGCTCATAGATTGAGACTTTTCTGGGAAATACACTACATCCATCTGTATTTGATGGATGATTTCTAGATTTGATTGAGATTTCTAGTCTTAAATTTACTTTTTTATATATTATCTAGATGCAGTCATATATAACTTGATACTTGATACTTGTGAGATCTACAAATTTTGGACATATTTTATGTGAACTACATTTGGTACATGTGAATGTGATGTATAATGTTTTTAAAACTTAAGTTTTGGATGGTTGAACTACATTTGGCATGTGAAGTAATGTTGTGTTATAATTTTTTTGGTTTTTAAAACTTAAGTTTTGGATGGTTGAACTACATTTGGCATGTGAAGTAATGTTGTGATCTATAAATTAATGTTTTGCTTTTGAACTACATTTTTCATGTGAAGTAATGTTGTGTTATAATTTGTTTTGTTTTTAAAACTTAAGTTTTGGATGGTTGAAGTACATTTGGCATGTGAAGTAATGTTGTGATCTATAATTTTTTGTTAAATTAAAACTTAAGTTTTGGATGGTTGATCTACATTTGGCATGTGATATAATGTTAAATGTTTTTATTGGATAGTTGAACTACAATTGGCATGGCATGTGAAGTAATGTTGTGATATAATCAAAAACTTTTTAAAACTCAAGTTTTGGATGGTTGAACTACATTTAGCATGTGATTATGATATTATGTTTTGTTTTAAAAATTCAAGTTGTTGTTTTCCAAACAAAAAAAAGTTCACATGAATATACATGTACATGTAGAAATCATTTTACACATGTTTGAATATATATGTTAAAACGATTGAAGTACAATAAATATATATATATATATATATATATATATATAGAAACAATCATAAGATTCTAGGTCTTGTTAAATGTGTTGAAAACAATCATAAAATTTAAAAAATGCAATCTATAATGTATATATATCAGTATTTTTCATCAATGCACATGGGAAAACTACTTGAACAATTAATTGCATTCTAGAACACACACACACACACACACACACACACACACACACACACACACATATATATATATATATATATATATATACATGCAACATTTTCATCAATGCACATAGAAAAGCTACTTTCAGTTAATTGCCTAGAACATATCCGACCATTGGATAGACAAATTTTGTACTAGATTTTCTATCAGGAATAGAGATGTGGGTCAAATCCCACCAAAAGTTGGAGAAGTGCTCCGAGTCTCTTGTCTGAAAGGAATCTTCGTACAAAACTATATTGTGGATGATTTACTTACATTGTGGATAATTTTTACCAGAAAATCCCATGAGAAAAACTAGTCACATTCAGTCCGTGTATATATCCAGTACGTGCAACATTTTTCATCAATGCACATAGAAAAACCACTTTCAGTTAATTTCATTCTAGAACATATATATTCAGTACATGAAACATTTTTCATCAATGCAGATAGTAAAACCACTTGAACAATTAATTTCATTCTAGAACATATATATATATATATATATATATATCCAATACATGCAACATTTTTCATAAATGCATGTATAGAAAAGCTACTTTCAGTTGATCCTAGTGTGCATGTACCAAAACAATTTGTACATGTGCAAACACTTGCACAGATAACATAACAAGGCATCTCAATTTTTAGTTGAGTTATGGAAGTTCTAAAACATAATCCAAAGAGAAGAAATTTTTGGGAAGTTCAATCAAAAAAATTCGAATGGAATGTCATCTTCAATGATCCATTCATGATCGGATTTTGACATTTTCCATTTCTGAATTTTTCATTTTTTTCTTTGATTGAACCTCTATCAACTTTATGTGTGCTGCACACACCAAGTGACTATATTGACAACTTATGACATCAGCTTCATAGTCTTCAAAGTAAACAAAATCCCCACTTTGATTAGTTTGTCTGAAAAAATAACCTTTCAGTATAATAGATCCTCTTTCATGTGGAAACCTATGATCATTATAGTTTTCTAATAATTTCATTTTTCATTTAGTGCAATGCATAAAATAATACTTCACATTTTCATCGTTGTCAGTAGGTGCAATTACAACAAAAACATCTCCTGCACAATAAAACAAAATTAACAAATTTATGTATTTAAATTTATTTCTAGATCTTTATCATTTGAAAGAAATTCAAATGTTACCTTCTCTAACAAGATCAGAAACTCGATCACCATCGGATGATATTGTAATCTCCTCTAATTGCATTTCTTCAAACATTGCAACAGACATTTTTCCCTTTCTATTTAGCCATGTATGTTTCCAATCTTTTACATACATTTTGTTTTCACAAACGTCATTGGATTATGTGTTGTCTATGAAAACATGAAAAAAACAAGAATATTTTCTTTTATCCAATGCAAACACATTTCTAGACAACTGTGTTTTAAGTGAATGCAATTTTCGAGTCCCTTTTATTGTTTCAATGTCATTTCCAATTGATCTATCTACTTATTCGATCCCAATATGCCAAAAAAACCTTTATATGGAAAATTCAAAGAAGAATGTAAATATGATATCAAAATACAATCAAAGATAATCAATCAGAGATAATCAAATTGTGATAAATGTACATTGTTTAAAATTAGATATCCAATAAAAATTAAATTGAATGTACCTTCGCACTTCCCTTGATCGGTTAGTCTCATGGCTTAGAGCAGTGATACACCATTGAACAACTTCTTTAGCATCCACAAGTCTGTTTGCAGAGGGATTCATTTGATATCTTTGAAGTGCTCGTTTTATGCATGCCCCTACACTGTCATGTTCTCTTTTTCCATGGCCAGTGTCGCAGAAATTCCAACAATGTTTAATGCAGGTTTTCTTATGAAGACAACACAACCAAAAGAATGATCATGCAGATTTGAATTGACCTGCGCATTCGTCTGACCATATCCAATGTTCATTGAATGTTATTCCACGATTTTTCAATGAATCATAAATTTTTTCAAAACAATGTTGTACAAAACATGTATCATGTGTACGATCATCACTGATATAAAAGTGATATTCTTTAATGATATGTCGATTTTCACTCGTGCTTTCTATATGATCGACATTTTGTTCAGCATGTCTATATAGAATATGGACAAGCATGGAGACTTGGTCAGAGTGATAGTATTCACTTTGAATTTCTTTTTGTGGAACAAATGTGTAGTTTTCTGCAAAATCAATCACTGACAAAATGGTCCCTGGTGGAAAAAATTCACGAGATTTTTTGAATTGCAAGTCTTGCCATCGAGCTCTATGGGAATGCTTGGTGTATTTGTAAATTTTTGCCTCAAACTTTCTCAAAAAGTCTATCACAAAAATTTCGTCTTCTCGTAATTCAATTCTTTTAACACTATTTGCACCTTGAATTGATGTATGGATATATTCATATCTCTTCCATTTCACTTTCATGTTGGACAATGATTGATCATTTATATCAATATGATATTTGTTTTGAAATTTAGTCAAATTTCCACAATCATCGCATTTTTTACCACCAACACATTTATTTTCGTAAAATAGTTCATCGCTTTGTCTTTCACATAGAATTTAAGATATGAAATCACGGATAGCGGAAGGAGGAGGTGAATCCTTCCAAAATGTTCTACCAAAATTAAGGAATGTGTCATAATATAACTCAAATTCCACATGATAATGACAACAACAAGTGTCGCGTACAGTGATAGGTTTTACATACCATGGTTTTTGTTGAACAAAAGCAATGATTGACACATGAATTTCACGATTCTCTTCTTTGAACTTCTTGAACAACTCTATCTGAGTGGTTTCCAAGAAATGTTTTTCATGTTTTTCGTACTGAGTTCGTGCTATTATTCTTCGCATCACATGCTTTGCAGTTGGAGAAACACGCGAATTGTTTTTCCAATATTCATATATTATTTTTTTTAACATTTTCTCCAAGTATATCTTTGTATGGTTGCCTACAAATATCTCTCCAACAAGCAAGTTCATCATTTACATCTATTTGCAACTGAAATTTCTGATGTTTGTGCAAAGTTTTTCGTGCGGTTCCTAATGCTCGTGCCATAGATTTTACCAAGCGATTCTCTTTAGTACTTGATGAAACCTGCTTGTTCTGTCAAAGAGACTGCCTCCTTGGTGGACTCGCCTGTCTAAGATCGAATTTCTTTCAAGTCATGATTATTGGATGTTGCAAATTGTTCATCTCGGAACAAGGTAGAGCCTAGACTGGTCGATAATCCCAGGAGGTCAAGCTCAAGATCAAGACCAGCTACTAGATCAAGAAGGGGAGTGGGGAGTGGGGAGTGGGGAGTGCTCCAAAAAATTTCAAAATTTCCGGCAATATTTCCGGCAAAAAAAAAATCTATTGTACTTCGTTTGATTTATGGGTAGGTGTTTAACCGTTTTCACATTTATCGTGAAACGCTTTCGATTTTGCCCCTCATTTTGACAGGTGTTTAACCAAGT